>VXBI01009130.1:382547-422965 GCA_013397375.1 Toxostoma redivivum
TTTTTTTTTTTTTTTTTTTTTTTTGTAAAGTCAGATTCTTCAATATTCTTGCCAGCCTGAATCATTTTCATAGGAACTGTACCCGAATCAGGACCACCTCAGGGACTGAAATGTGAAGATTTCAATCTCCTTGAGACACCCCCTACCCCCCAGGCTCCCCCATCCCCAAGTTTATGTTTTATATATTTCCTGTCTTGCTGTTTTAAGCTCATATTCTTTGGCTCTTGAGATGCTCATGTATTCTCTGCCTGCAAAGGGGCAAAGGGGCTGGAGACAAGGGCCTGATTTGGGATGTAGCATCCCATTCTCCTCTGGCTCCATCTTTCACTCAAGGAAAACAAGATCATTGCAGCAGTAACCTGATTCCCAACCACTGTGGCAGAAATCACTTGCTTCTCTCATTTCTGTACATTGCAATATCCTGCAATATCTTCCCACATATTCAGGCATCACTGCTGGATGGCACAAGAAGGAACTTAATGGGTAGGAAAAATATTGCCTCAGTGTGTAGCTTCCTGTTGATTTACAGTGATATCTGACTTCTCTCAGGCTGTTTGGTCTCTGAGGGAATTTGAAAAATCTCTGTTCATGCTAATTTTGATATCTAGTTAATGTTCTAACACACCAAGCAGAGTTTGGCATTTGTGTTACAGGGAGCTGGCCAACAGGTCACTACTTTGCACAATTGACCTCCATCAGAAAGGAAGCCAAATCCAGCTGAAATTTGAATAATTCTTCTTGGAGCATAAGAAGTAAGTTTTTCTTCTTTCAACTATAAGCACTAGAAGCTTGTTTAATGAAAAAAAAATCAGTTAAGGGTGACAATTTTTCATATATGTCTTTAGAAAAAGGATACATATATCAGAACCCATGATCTCATGTATCATAAATCTTCAAAAAGTAAAGCTGGGAAGGATTTTAATAAACCTAATCCCACACACTGCAATGAAAAAGGCAAATAATATGTAGTGAAGCCACCTATTAGAGATATTTGATTTATAATCTCAGAGCAAAGCAATTCTGCAGCAACTTGGTGTAGTGCTTCCTTACACTTATTCAGGAAGCTTTGCCTAGTATCTAACCTAAATCTTTGTTTCTGCAAATTAAGACAATTACTTCTTGCTTGACCACTATTGAACTGTCTGAACAATTGATCATCCTTCTGTAGTATTACTGTAAAAACAAAAAATAACTCCTGGAAGATTAGAATCATATCTTTGTTTAATCTTTTCTAGATTAAATAAATCCAATATTTTTAGTATGTGGTCCTAAACCTCTTACTGTTTTCCACTCACCTTTGGACTTTCTCTAGATTATCTCAATCTTTGTCACATTCTTACAGGCTAAATGCTCCCATGTTTATTTTATAATAACACATCAAGTTTTTAATAACACATCACATAGCAGTATGCCTTTTAAAAAATCATACAAAATTTTCCTCCTTAATATGTTTGTGATTTTCTGTATTCTTTCAGATATTATATTGGTTGGCAGCTGAAGCTTTTTTTAAACTCAGTGCTGGATTTTCTTCTTTTAAATGGAGCTTCCTTCATGCTTTTATTAAATTTCATTTGCTGATTTCAAACCAAACCTCCAGTCTACTCAGATTACTCTGTATTTTGTCATCTGAAAGTACTATTTCACAGATGAAATACCTTCACATACTGCTGTGAAGCACCACTGACCTGAATAAGTCTTCATTTCAAGGGCTTTTTTATTGAGATTCTGGATGAGGCCCAGGTATGAAGTCATTACATGGTCAATTATTTGCCAGTCTGCCACAACAGTGTTTCAAGCACTTGTGCTGGCACTTTATGTATGTGGGAAATAGGATGAAGAGGAAGAACTTTAAAATATCTAAACTGACATTTCTGCTTTTCCATAATACTTTAAAAGAGTTTTTATATTTCCATTTTTATTTATACATATATAAATGAATGTGTGCACCCAACATTGATTTGCCCACACGCTGTCTGTTTAGGTTTTTGCATGTTTGTGACATTAAACAATCCTTCTCTTCTGCTTTTTGTTTTGGTTTTTTTTTTTTTTTTTGGCTGCCTCAGGGGTCTCTTGCACATAAATAATATTTTTTAATATGGTCTTTTTTCTTCTCCCTGCAATTATCTTTTTAGACTAATGAATCCTCAAAAATGAATTGTATTTCAAACCAATGGAGGTCAATAGGGGTGACTCAGTATTATGCTAATTTAGTTATTGGGTTCTATTATATATAGTCCAAGTCCATTCAGGTTTAAGAGTGAAGAACAGAAGCTTTTGTGTTTCAATGTTTACATGAGTTTTCCCCTTTTGCTGAAGTATAATGGTTGATATTTGCATTTAATTAAGACTTAACTGGAAGTGATACTGGAGTTGGCTTCATTAGGCTTGATGTCCTTGGAACAAATAAATATTAGCATCCTGGATAAGGGAGAAATTAAAGAAAATAACAGTGATGAATAAAAAAAAGTAAAGAAACAAGAAGGGAGAAATATCTTTCACACATCACAGGGTTTTCTCCAGGTTTATCATAAAAATGAAAAGCACTTTGAAGACGGGAAATTGCAAATGCAGAAACTGTGTCTTCATATCTCCAATACGTGTAGCCACATGCTTCAAATGAATGTGACTGATAGAAGTGTTACCAGAAAACTGCAGCCAAGAAGCAAAAAGGGACTGCTGGATTTTAAAATGTGTGATTCATTTTCATGTCATTAAGAAGAGAAATGCGTTTTGCTCTTCCTTTTCTCTCTGGCTTTTGAACCTTTTCCTTCTCCTCCTTTCTCTGGAGGCACATTTAACCTTTGGTGTGTTTTATTGTGCTCAAGCATCTGAATAGGAGAGGAAAACGATGTGTTTTCTTTCTTTAAATGCCAAAATGTCATAAATTCCCACCTCCATGTATCATCTCAGTTTCTGAAGACGTAGGGGAGGTTTCCTTCTGAATGTTTTTCTAGAAGATCTGTGCAAAAACGACTGATTTTAAAGCTGTAAGATATACTTTGGTAATGGAAGACAGACAGTTTTCAAAACTTTGACAATTATAAGTTTGAAAGACAGTTTTTCCTTCTAAAAGATCCTGATTTTCAGAAATCTCTATATTGCAATAAATAAATCCACTTCCAGGCAGCTCGTATTAAACATCAAAACTGAAGCATGTAAAATCGGAAGCTGCACTCAAAATCCTTACTTAGATATCAGATATCAGTCATAATCCATCTGTTGCCAATGTCTTAAGAACCACAGTACATCTGATCAAATTTTCTGTTCGTGGGACAAGTTCCCTTTGATGCTGTCATTGGTTTCCTATCAGCTGAAGCATTTTCCCAAGGAATTAATCAACAGGATGACATTCAGAATAAGCTTCTTGGCAGTCTGGAATGAGAGAAATGTGTCGAATTAGAACTACATAAAAATTTGTATTAAAATTTTAATTTAATTGAGATTAATATAATAATACCAAATATTTTATCTGTATAATTTTTATTATTTATTTTATTATGTTTCTTATCTTTCTAGCATTTTGATTTTATGTATATTTTTAACTATATTTTTATTTATTCATAATTGTTTGATGCTAGCAACAGATCCCAAGTTTGTGTCAAAGTGCATAGCCAATACTTAGAATTCCTTAGAGAGGAAATATAGTAACAACAATTGACTAATTTATTTGCTACGAGGTAGAAGATATTACATTAATCTTGACTGAACTTTAAAAATATAGTCTTTGTTCTTGTAAGCAACCTGAGCAATCAAAGAATAAAATGCAAAAGTTCTGAGTAGAAAGCTGCTGTCACTATTCAGCAATGCAAAGTAGAATGACACATGCAAATTAAAGTGCATACGGTATTTTTCAAGCTCTAAATCAAATTTGTTGGGATAAAAATGGTGAGAAAAAAAACTTCAGACACGTTCAAATCCCATTTTCTGAATTGATTTGAAAATCATGAGGCTTGAATCTCATTTTAGGTCATTAAAACTTCAGAAACTGAAGGTCAAAAATCCAAATGCCATCACCTGTACTTCCTAACTCCGAGAAATGGAGAATCCAGGCTTACCTGTGATATTTCATGATGACTCGAATCAACTTTACTGCTTTCAAGGCCTCTTTCATGTCACTGCAGAGAGTCTGCACCTTTGGCAGGAGTCTTTGCTAAGGGGACAGCTGATGAATACGAATGGAAAGACAGCAGACACAAACCAGCACTCAGGTACTGCATCCAGCTGGAATTCATCACACCCTGCTTTGAGTGGGTGCCTGGAATGTGCACAGTAGTAACAGACCATTAGATCATCAATCAAAATAGTCTTGACCTGGTCCTAAGCTGTCAAAGTGTTTGTTGTGGTCTCTTCAGTTGTGAAGTTATCAAATGACTTTGACTCATATTTCATTTAATGGTCTGTCCAGTGTTGATTTGATGAATGAATAATTAACCATGGTTAAACATAATCACAGAATACTCTGAGTGGGAATGGACCCACGAGGATCATCAAGTCCACCTCTTAAGTGAACTGCCCTTAAGGGGATTGAATTAATGATTGGTGGTGTTATCACCATGCTCTTGCTGACTGAGTTAATCTCAGAATCATGGAATTGACTTTCTGTTGAGTTATTCCCAGTTTCTAGCCCAAGTTTCCAGATGATATTTCTTTCACTCACTGAAGAGATCAGAATTTGCTTAGCCAAAGAATTGCTGTGGTTTTTAAAAGACATTTTAAAGAAGACAGCTGTAGACATTTCTGCTTACCCTGAGGTTTCCTTAGTCTAGCCTAAGTATTGAGGGTATTAATGACTTTTACTTTAAACCACTTTCATATCAATCATATTTGAAATGATTATTAATACTGATGTTTCCCATGAGCAAGAAAAACACACACAATTTAGTTTATATCCTCTAAGTTTTTATGGTGCCCATTTTAAATTATTTTGATATAAAAGTCCTGAAGGCAGAACTAATGATTGAATGCAGAGAACTTTTATACCTCTTCTACAGTGAAGCAGCCTGATTTCTAATGATACTATGATTTTTTTTTTTTTGTGTCCCTGACCTAGGTAAGGCTGGTGTTGTTTTGCTACCCATTAAATGAGGAGGAAATCTTCACATTTCTAGATGGCACAGCAGCAGTGCTGGAACTTGCAGATTCGAAGTACTCAAAACTGACCTTTACAACGGATACATGATGAATTTCCATGAATGTTAAAATTCTTCTTTGAACCTACAGAATCTTGAAGATTTTCCATTGAGCATGTGACTGTGTTTCTGTCTGTTGGATTTATTTTAAGAACATGGCAGTTGAGGGAATTGCGAAAAGTGAAGAAGCAAAGACAAGCAAGGAACAAATTACAGCAGGTTGGAGGAGCGTCTGAGAAAAAGTTTAAACCACAAAGTGGCAGCATTAAGGCATCAAGAGTGGAAAGGAGCCTGAGACAAATACCTTGGATGGTGGGAGGTGTCTGGAAGCCCTTGTGAATGATGGTAGACAGCATATGGTGTGTGGGTGTGCACTGTGATCTGTTTCCCCCCAGCAGCACATGAATGGTACCCAGTCTCAAAGTCATATTTCCCCTTAGTTATAGTTCTACATGCTCTTCATTTTTATCCTTCACATCCTCCTGAAATGATACATTTGAAATGGTTTCTGGTCTGTTTTAAGCATTTAATTCCTCGAAAGATATCAACACACCAGAGGGACTTTTAAGAGGAGTGAGAAAGAAAAGCTGTGGAGGGGATTCATAGTGAAAGAAGATATTCACAATAGTTAACAATGGTAATTGTGATAACAGTGGTTGCTGCCCACTGCCCAGCAGCAATTTCAACATGTGTCCTTACTAGATAGCCTCACAGTATCTATTTTTAGGGGGACATTCTTTCCTGTGTAACAGTATGTAAGTGTATTTAGCAAGATATAGAAAGGAGAAAGGAAATGGCTGTAGGGCCTGATTGCCAGAGCTTAGAAAAGGGAGAGAGGAGGGAAGGAGATAAAGTGTTTTAAATGCATGTGTTCAAGAATTATCAAAAAGAAAAAATGTGGAAGAAATAACAATAATATTATTAATAATGATAGTTATGAAATCCTCTCCATTTTGATTGTGGAAATGATGAATGAAGAATTATAGCCAGATTAATGAAGGTCATCTGGGTAAAATAAACCCTGAACTCCAATTCTACAACAGCAGAATTTTCAAGTTTTGCTTTCTCACTCATATATCCTTCAGGACAAAAAATCTGACAGACATTTATCCTAGTGTCACTGAGATCACATTTTGGGGACAATGGTAGAATTGAAAATGAGATTAGATCACAGTTTGGCTAACACAACCTCTGTTGTCATTGGTGTTGTGTTAGAAAGAAAGGCCCACTGTCAGAAACCAAAGTGGCTCTGAGTGAGTGGCTGTGAGGGAAAACTTGTTTTCCATTTGTATGATGAGAAAATCAAACCTGACAGTGAGAGAAGCATAAGTAAAGGAGAGCAAATAAAAACTCCTCATTTTTTGTAGATTCACTGTTTACAGTGAGTACTAAAATCCTGCTAGTAAGATTTATAATTGTTCAAGGCTTTATTGTTTAGACATTTAGGAGTCATCCACTAACTCATGTTTCAATTTCAGAGTAATCAAGTAGAAACCAAGAAATCTTCACAAACTAAGGAGCACCTAATCTCAGAACATTAATTCACAGCAAGATATTTTGATTTGAGAATCTGCATCTTGAACTGATCACAAAGCTCTTAAGAAATCTGATAACATGGGCTTTTCTCTTACCCAAGAGCAGATTCACATAGTTATCTTTGTGCTGCTTGTCCATAAAGAGTTATTGTTATGGATGAGTGTGTGCTATATTGTAAACCATAATTAGCTAACAGAGATTTAGGAGGGAAATAATGGCTTTTGATGGATTATTACTTCAGGTGATATAACTAGCATAGCAAGAAATTGACTCTCGGCTTCTGAATTCATACCTGAAATTGTCATTACTTTACTGAAAACATTTAAGTTGTACTTGCAACCACTGAAAGCAGCAGACAGTATGTTTGCTCTACTGATATTTCCAAACTATGCCTTTGCCACCAGCTGGTTTCTAAGCCTTTCCTTTAGTATTTGTTCAAATCTTGAGATCAAGTTCCATCAGTGCTTATCAAAACGGGTATGACATTTCTGGGCAAAACTTATTAAAGCAGTCATTTAGAACTGTCATAATATATCAGAGAGTGAACTTTAATTTGTCAGGTAGCAAACCTGCTTAGAAACACAACAACACATTGGGTATGAAAAACAATGTAATATAAATGATGCATCTAAACTCATGACTATACATTGTGCTAGCAATGTGTGCTTTGTGCCTCTGTAGAGTTTTGACTCCTCAAAACATGCAGCCTGTGTCTTGGCAGGGTGTGTGTATCAGTGTGTGGAACACTTAGATGTGGAAAACAATCAGTTGTGACAATCAGCCAGTCAGCAATCTTGAACAGCTTCCATCTCTGCTCCATTTATGGGCAACAGTAAATAAAGCTCTGTTCTTAAAGCTGTGTTTTCATTTATTTTTTTCTGCCAGCTAGTGCCAGGCAACTTAGTGGAGCCTTCCAACATTGCCTCCGTATGGAAATAAATTGAATCAACATTGTATTTTTCCCCCCAGCGTAAAATGTTCACTCTCTCTTACACACTCCTCTTGCTTCATGAGAAAACAGCTTCAAAATAAAAAATTAGAGGGCCCATCTAAACTTTGCTATCAGTAACTTAGATTTGTTTTTGTGTTTCTTTTTTAATAAATGGTTACATTAAAGAGGAGACAAGGGAGAAAATCTAGTTCTACAGCTGCAGGTCCTCAGTTCATTCTCAGAAGAAATCTAATGGTCTCCAGATAAATATGACAGCTGTTGAACCTTTCTTTTTTTTGTTTTTAATGGTAAATGAATACTTTTTTTTTCTGTGTAATTTTCTTTGTTTATTGCTGGATTCAAAAAATCCAGCAGTTGACTTTCCCCCTGTGACCTCCCCCCTCTTTTCTTTCCAGTTCTTTCATGAAGAATGACATTTTCTGTCCATAAGGATGAATGTTTTTAAAGAATCTCAACATCTGTAACAAAAACAAACAAACAAAACTCCCAAAATGACAAGAGCAACAACAACAACAAAACAAACAAACAGTTAAACAACAAAGAAAACCCCCAATGACCTTGTGGAAAACATTCTGGGCTATAGTTCATGTCCTGGCTTTCAAATGCGCTTTCACATGTGACTTCAGGCAAATCACTTGATCTCTTCAGTTCTGTATCTACATGAGCTTAGTAATATTTTTTAATATATGAATACACAGGAACTAACAGTCTTATCACTGCTGCTCTAGTCTGCTACGGTTTAGATAAAGCTATCTTTCTAAAGGTTTAATAGTGTTTAAGACAAAATCGATTTTATGCACAAGTTACATTTATTGCAAAAAAACAAATGGAAGAAGAAAGTATCTATGAATTTTCAGCTTATCTGGACAAAGATTTTTATTAGCAGTTTCCTTGGTAACTTTTTGCAAGAAACCTTTAAAGATAACTTTGCTTTTGGGAGTAGAGAATCTTGAAATATGACACAGGCTACTGAGAAGTCTTAATACGAAGGCACAATGTATCCCAAGAAAGCTTTCATGTTGTCAATTCCATGGCTGAATCTCTGGGGAAAAAATATTCTGCAAAGAAAAACACAGCAAGAGAGCAAAGATGATCATATGTATTAACACAGAGTTAGCAACATCAAAGCAGGTAGGTCCTTGTTTGGTTGTGTTGGATGTGCTCTGGGTTTTTTCCTGGGACGCTGCACTAAGCTCGATTGCACTTCTCCAGCTGGAAGACTCCAGAGCAAGAGGAAACATTCTGCCTTCCTTCTCAGTAGCATTTCTGAAGCAGATTAGATGTGTCATGAGAGATGATGCAGGGCAATTTGTAGAAGGAGATGATAAAATTAACAACCACAAATAGAAAACAGAAGCAGTCAATAAATATTTCTGTTCTATAATTGTAAACAGGCAAGAATAACATACTTGCACAACAAAAGGATGAATTACTTTTCAGTTCACACATCATCTACTAAGGATAACCAATGAGGAATTTGTGTGACCTAGATGACTTGCACATCACAGCCCAAACTGATGATGAACATTTTGACAAATTGTGAGAACTCAGAAGAAGCTCAGAACACTTGCAATAACATGTAAGAAGTATTTGAGAGGGATATTTAATGAAAATTATCTGTATTTTTTTAGGCCAGAGGAAAATAATGGAATTTGATTACTGAAAATTAAAAGCTTCAAATTTAAGTAATGGCAGTGTACTTTATGGTTGTTCAAAAAAAAAATATTTTTGAGGAAATTACTGTTTTTTGGATGACCAAATACCTGAATTATTCAATTAATTATTACATTATTACATTAATAAATTTATTAATGTAATTATTAATTATTACATTAATTACTTACACTTTTGTAAGGATTTAGAATCTCATGACATTCTAATTAAAAATATTGCACTGTGAATTACCAAGGATGACCTGATGAATGGTATAACTGACAAATTGTAAGGCATTTTTACTCATAGAGAATTTTCATTATAGGTTTTCCTAGTGGGAAAAATCACCATGGAAAATCTACCTGATGCTGCTCAAGATTTTTGTCCATGATTTGGTAGTAAATATATCAGCACTGTCAATAAAGTATGTGACTGGCACAAAGAGTAGAGGAATGGTGAAAAAAAATGATGAAGTAGTCAGATACAATGACCAAGACAATCTGGTGAACTGATATATTCAATCAAGATGCTTTTTCAGTTCAGGTAAATGAAAATTTTTATCCATGGAAGTATAGGGAATCCATGTCATTCCTACAGAAGAGGAATTGGAACTTCCGAAGATATTTAAAATATATAGGGAAAATAGTAGAGAAAGAATGACTGGATTCTGCAGTGGTTTTCTGCATCAAAAACACTCCAAGCCTTGGATGTGCCAGCAGTTAAAATAAGAAACATCTTCTTATTTAGTACTGATGAGATGATTATTATCATACTAACAATTCTAGAGCCTACATTTTTAAAGGAATATTAGCAAAATAAATCTATTCTAGTTATTCAAGACATGGAGAATATACATTCCAGTGAATCCTACTGGGGTTTTCAGCCTTTTTTGTCTAGCAGAGAAAGCCCACATGGATGTCTGGACATTAAATGTCATTCAGCTGGGAAAGAAAGTTTTAATATAGTGATTACTTAATAATAAAATGCAAATGGACTTGAGAAATTAATAAAATTGTGCTGGATTCTTCTTTCCTCATTTATTCATACCAAAGGGTATATTTTTGGTCACAAACTGTTGCCTCCATAAAGGAATAATGTGGTGCATCATCAATATCTGAGATAGGAGATAGGAAGAAGTTTGGACTAAATGAAGATTTATTGTTGCCTACCATGGAAAGAGATGTTTATGGGAAGGGGAAGCCTGGCACTAGTGACAATCCAACATCTTTGGATCAGATCTTGGCTGTGTCAGCTTTCAACCCAGGTTGAACAGTTTTAGGATTGTGACAAGATTTAAGTCTGAGTAGCAGGGCAATAATTCCCAGTGGCCTATTATCAACATTAATGTGATTTCCATATCAACAGGAGTAATATCATAGAGATAATAGAAATTACATTTATAGAAAGTGTGTATTACAAATTCCTCCCTCTCTACTCATTCTGTCAGGAGGAGAGCTGTTGGTAGCAGAGCTTTATAGCTGTAACAACAGATATTTTCTCTGTAGAGGTACTAAGTTAAATCCCAGCAATATCACCCAGCAGAGCAGCTATCACAACATCATCCCCTATGCTGGTAACCAGAAAATTTTCTTTATAGCACTCCTGAGGGCATATTTTATGTACTAGAGCTAAAAACATCAATTTTATTCCTTCTTTAGTAACCTCTTCCAGAAATCATGCATCAACTTACATATCATATTTCACAAATAATTATCTTACAAGGAAATTTAACTTGGTGTAAAAATAAAATGTCAATCCCATTTTTCTTCTACAGAAATGTCCTTATGCCAAGACAAGATGAAGTCTTCACCATATGCTCATAAATGAAAGAGAAAATATGTTATCTAATGATTCTATGTTAGCAAACTATTCTAATTGATTTCTTTTTCTTAGCAATTGCACTGCTAGAATGTATCTGTGCTTAAACTGCCACCAACTCTGTCTAATATTTCCTATTTTAAACACTGGGCAATTAATGCAAAGAATTTATCATATTGTCACAGACAATGAACTGGGGCTTTATATTTCTAATACTGTCTAAAATGACTGCACATTTAAAAAATTATCTTAATTTTAAAAAAAATGTAAATATTTGTTTGAAACTGGTTATTAACCCAAAAGAATGGGTTAATAAAGAACAAAGTACTTTCTTTTTGTCCTCTTTCTGGTTTTATGAACACATACAAAGAAGTTTAATATTGCAGATACTCATATCATTCTTGTTTCAATGCTGTGTGGGTTTTTGCACTGACATTCCCTAAAACAAGGGATTGAAAATCAGAATATACCAGCAAAAATTAAAACAAAAGAGAAAAAAGGAGGGAGGTAACAGTGAAGTCACTAAGCAGAAGGTTTTGCTTTGAAACAACCAGGACAAAACTTATGAGATAGGTGTCCTCCAACAATTATCCTAAAGCTTGTCTTATTCAAGTGTTCTATAGGCAAGCAGAGAGGAAAATCCCGTACATTTTCATGTGAGCAACCATTGTTTTTAAACTCACCAACATTGCTTTTTAAAATAACAAAAGCAATATTAAGACATTTCATCAGAGCAAGTACTAAGTTTGAATATAATGGTGCAGTTTTATGGTATCCTGAGAGTTAAGTTTAAAATCATGGGAAGTCAGACAATATTCTGTTCCTGGTACTTTCATGCTTGTGGAGGACACAGTGTGGAATGCTACCTGCTCATCATCTCATCCCAGTCCTACTGTATGCTGCAAAGCAGTTTCATGGTCATGGTCCTCAGTGCAGTTGCCGACTGAGCTGCAAGGGTTGTGACTCAACAGTGTCAACACTCACGGAATGGCCCAGCTTCATTATAAAACAGCTCTCAGGGAATGTGTTACAAATGTGGATTATGGCAAAAATTATCTGTTTCCTGAGTACAACCATGATCCAGTACCTATTCCAGTTACTAACAGTCTCCATGGACTTTGATCAAGCACTTAAACCCTTGTCAATTTTTCTTACAGCTGGATTATATTGTCCTTATTTCCCATTTGTGAGCACTGCTTATTTGAAAGTTAGAAAAATCTTTTGATGGATTCCTGCTGGAAAGGTCAAGTCATATATCCCCATGTAACTTTTAGTGACTAAATTTTTCATAGTGAAAATGGATGAGGAATCGCCAGTTGGAAAAAGCTGCCTAATAATAATGTCTGGAAAACCTACAGCCCCATTACAAATGGATCTCCTTCCCTGGAGATATTCAGACAGCTGTGTAACATGACAGCAGACTGTGACCTATCATTCAAGGTGTACAATTCAGGAAAACTGTTTTTGCTGTAGACAAAGCAATAGCAGGAAAACCATAATTTGAAGAACACATTGAAATTAGCCATGAAAATGGCTGTGGAAAGAATCAAACAAGAAGAGCAGACAGTGTCAGTTAACCAGTTACTGGTTGTGAATTTTCAGTATTTAGCTTCCTTGAAGCACTCAAGTTAGGGAAGATCTCTGGTGGATTTGTTGTCCAATGCTCAAAGCAGAGCTAATTGCAAAATTAGATCAGGTTGTTCAGATTATTGCCCAGCTGAGCTGGCACAGTGCCCCACTACAGCCCCTACAGGATATCCCTTGGATCGAGCTGGGATGGGCTCTGAGGAACCTTGTCTAGCGGCTGACATCCCTGCCCATGGCTGGGTGTTGGAACCAGATGATCTTTAAGGTTCTTTCCAATGCAAATCATCCTTAGATTCTATGAACTTTTGGGCCCAGCAGTTCAGTTCTCTTTCCATGTACCTTGTGGTCCAGACTGCATTTTCTGTTTGGTGACTGGGCACATCTTGGATAATGTGTTTAAAGCCCTACCTAATTTCTGGTGAAAAACTTTTATAAACCACCTCTCATTCACAGACTCAGACATTTCCTTAGAGAAGGAACTTAAGTGGATTAAACCTAACTGATCTTAGTAAATCAGAGGTAGCAATCAAGAATCACCTTCTTGTCTTCCATGTATCTTCCACAAATCATGTTTTCTTTTAATGCACTAATACTGGACCTTGTTTATTCTCTTGTTTTATTCTTTTAAATTTCTGTTCAAGTCCATAATTGACAAAATAGTCATGAAAATAACATATTAAACAGAATGAACTAATAGTCACCTCTCATTAATTTGGAGTTTGAATTGATTAAGTCTCAAAGAAGTACTTGATAATGGGAATTTAGCTTTAAATGTGTTTTAAGTATTTTTAAATCCTCTGTAATTTTTTTGTCTCTTGAACATGAAGAATAAATTGTCTTTTCTATTTCCATTTTTTCAAGACTTGCCAAGATATTATGACAATTGAGATTTTTAATCCACACTTTTCAGACTCAGGTATCAAAGTTTTAGCACCTTGATCCAATGTCACTATTCAGAAAGCAATTTTCAGATGTTTGGCTGTTCACTTCTGAAAACATCTTTAATTTGCCTGTGTCTCTCAGTCAGTTAATTCCCCACTGACTCAGTAGGAAGCAGACTGAAACTAAGTGTGGTTTTCATACAGCTTTGTGAACAACCAGCAGACAGGAGATACATCTTTGCTCCGTGAACAACCTAGGCCAGATATTTTATGTGCAGCTTAGCAGTGAATGGCTCCATATTTCATTAGCAATCTCCAGTAAAATTCTGTTATACTTGTGCCTTTAGCAAAATGCAAGAAATTACAAGGATGACATGAAGTGCAGGAGAGAGGAACATTATAAGAGGAACTACTTAGCAAGTGAGAAGTGGCAGTGCTCACTTTCTAAATATTTGTATAAAAACCTTTTGAAGACAAGAGGAATAGAAGCATTTTTAATTTTTTTATGCATTGGTGTGTTGCACATCCTAATTGAAACTTGTAGAGCAGAAAGCTGATCTTGCAGTAATGATTGTGGATACAATTATGGAAATCCTTTGAGTGTGATTAAATTATACAGTGCCTGGATATTGAAGTTGTTTCCATACTTATGTCTGCAGTAGAGTCCATGGCAAAGCATGAGGTGACACCTACCTGACCAATCTGTTTAGGAAGGACATAATGTGCAGCAGTTTTTCAATTAGCAAGTTTTTTCCAGTGACAACATCCATTAAAGAGTCAGTTCTGGATGGTCTATTGGACCAATTTGAACACAAATTATGTGAGGGCATCCTTGAAAGACCACTAAGAAGTTATGAGCAGTAGAAAATGGTCATGTAACAGAAGAAAAGGCCTGTTTTAATATTAATTGGAGTAAGAAAACTTTTTAGTTTATTATTCATTGCTAAATCCAGGTCTTTTAGTGCCTTTTACAAATCTAGGTTATGGAACTTGATACAATTATTTGTTTGAGATACGATAATTTATCCACCACCTCAGAAATATAGGTTGATTTAGTTCTCATTGTTCATCTCAAAGAGGTGGTTGATTTCTTTTTGTAGGTAAAGAATATTTTAATTTATTATCTGTTGTAAATACCTGGGCAAGTGTTACAAAGCTTCAGGATTTGTTTTTAATGAACAAAACTTGAGAAGAGAGAAAGAAATTTTTTGCACGGGAAAAAAATGGAAATTCTGTCTAACACAAAGATATACTTTAAAAATAGTGTTTCCCAAGAAGAAATAGGGTCCATCCAGAATATTAAAATTCAAATGCTTACAGTTCTGTTTTTATGAAAAATCACTTAACTCCAAAACAGTGTAGGTTTCTATAATATTCAGGCTCTTAAAATTCACCACAAAGAGTCAGACTAAAGTCTGGCTTCCCAAAGCACAAATCCCGTTTAGTTGCTTCCTCACTTTTAGAGAAATTAATTTTTAAGGTCATTATCAGTTTGATAATATCTATAATTCAAGGCTAGATTTTACCCAGGAAGTGTTTTAATCACCCAGATAGCTTTCAGTTCATTGCAAATGCACTTGATTCTCATTTTGGGTGAGAATCATTTGTGGTCTAAAGGCTGTGGAGGAAGGCATATATGCTAGGTCTATTAGTAAATGGTTCAAATGGTTACGCATGTTCCTGACAAAAAATTGCATCTCATTTCTAGTTTGAAGGTTTGGCTGTCAGCCACTGGGTCTTGTTATCATAGATGAAAGAGTCCTCTGATATCAGGCAGTACTCCCTGTGTAGGTGGAATGTTCCCCATGTTGTCCATATTAATCTGATTCATTGCTGCTACTACATTACCTTTCATCAGTTTTTCTAACTGTCAATTTTCAAAATAGTGCTGGTTTTGATATGCTGCTTTTTTTTTGTAGCTGAGAAGCCATGAAATAGCTGCAGAGGATTTAAAAGAGATCTTCATCTGGATGAATTATTACTGATGGGGAAAAAAAAAATCTACATCTTTGAAGGATGTCTTACACTTTGGACTACAATTTTCTAGCAACTTTCACCATGGAGGTCTCATGTTTGCTTTAATAAATGACTGAAGTGCCTTGACATTTATTTTCCTATGTCTGGTTCCCAAAATGGAAGCTGGAACTCCCATGGTAAGCACCTTAGCTCAAGTTTTTACAGCCTAATTTCCAGCAACAACTTCACGATTCCTACTGGCTATGTGCCCTGACAGCCAGGAAGAAACACAAGGCAGGTGGATTAACATGGAATTTAGGAAAGGTCCCAGTGCTTGGAAAGTGTAAGCCACTGCAGAATAATCCATTGCAGTGTAGCAGACAGCCCTGGGAACTGAGTGTAAAGCTGCTTAATATAGTGGAGTGGTGGAAATTCTTCCCCTCCTCTGCAGCTTAGACATAGAAGGAAGATGAGCTTAGGGCTCATGGAAAAGAGATGATTCCAGCATCCAAAATCCTCTGCTGTGAGGAACTCTATAGAAACACTTCCCAAGAACTCAAAAGAGATTGCAAAAGAGACACTATTTTCTCTTTTCTCTCAAACCTCCTAGGGGTTTCATGCATTGACCTAGCAAGCGAGAAAAGAGGCTGTTTTCATCAAATTCTCATGGGCCAACTCCAGGAGGCTCTGTGAGCACAGGGATGTGACCCTTTTTGTCAAAGGTGCTCAACGGCATCCAGAAATATCACTTACAGATCTCTCAGGCTCCAAATCATCTCTCTTTCCCAAAAATCTAGGAAACTGCACAGTCACGTTTACTACATTTACTTTCTTTTCCTTTGATTTCTTTTTAAGTGACTTACTGAACAATGACAAGTACTTTTTATCCAAAATGTAAGAAAATTTTGTTTATTCGGGAGAATTTACTAACAACTCTAAAATCAATATAAAACACAATATTGCTGTCATACTTGTATTCAAACCAATCCAATTCACATCATACTCTTATTTTCGTGACAAACCTTTCTCCTTTGTGAAAAACTTCTTTCAGAAAGTGGTGAAAAGAGTGACACGTCAGAAGCTGTGCTTCTAAGCTATTTGGAAAGGGGAGAAAGTTTTGGCTGATTGCTTAACCTGAAATTTCTCAAGATGCTTTTTGCTCAGATGAAATCACATGTAAAAGCTCAATTTGGATCTACTGCTGGTTGGTTGAACTTAATATTGACTATTGCAAATAAAGAGACTACCCAGAAGCCATACTGTGGCTTCCTTTCCATCTTTGAATATAAGAAAAATTGTTGAAATCTTGAAAATCTTGAAAAATGATATTGAAGAATTAAATAGTGCCTCATTATCTCAACTAGTTCCACTTCTACTCAGATTCTTTTCTTGCCCTTATCCCTGTCACTGACATACCCTTCTAACTGAGAGAGAATTAAGATGTGGAAGGAGGTTCAAATACATGTGTGCCTCATCTAGAGCTGGTGGATGACAAGACTACAGATAAGATTAAAGTCTGGAGTTTTACCTCCATAGAGACTTCAGAGAAATGCAGAGAGAAAAAACTGAAACTCACAAATTTTGAATATCCTTCAACATTTGATGATTTGATTATTTTATTCACATCTCTTTACAGACTTTGAAGCTGCTTACTGAGGTAGTGACAAACAGAAAACTTTACAAGGTAAATAACTGAAAGAGTTGAGAGTGAAAGAAGAGACCCTCTTTGGCTGACAGGATTCTAGGAAAAGCTGGTCCTCTGAGTGATCTTGAAAACACATGGGAATGACCATGGAATTTATTTCCTCTTTAGGGATCAAAATAAGCAGGAACTTTATCAGGACAATATTGCATTCAGAGCCTGGCCTTGGACAGCATAATGTGAATTGACAGCCTTTCCCAAGGAATTTTGAGGGTTTGGCTCTATCTGCAGTTGCTTCACATATCCAAATTTGGCTCTGAACACCAATAAGAGGCATTTAGCAGAACCAAATATTGTATCTAATTATCTGAATGAATGTCCATAAGACCATCCTTCTTTCTAGACTGAGACATTTAACTAATAAAGGACAAACAGAATACATCCCTGACCCCTTTTTTTCAGAGTCTGCATCTATTACACTCTTGCCATGAAGAAGGGAAGCAAAATGTCAGAACAAAATAAAGGAAAATTATCAGTTGATAAAAGAAAAAAAAATCAAACCTTCTTGCTAAAATAAACAGATGGAAAAGACAAATTATTAGAGAATACTTGTTTTCTAGCAAAGCTACTGGGGGAAATAGAAGGAATATGAGCAAGTAAATATGCACAGCATTCCAGGAGGAGAAATAAATAGGGATCCTATTATACTGCTGCTTATGCACAGCTTGGAAACTTCACTATAAAAGCTGCGGGAAGTAGAAATACACTGTATGCAAGCGGAACATCTTTGGACTGTTTATGACACTACATGTATGCCATACCCTGAGGTTCCTATAAAATACTTATTATTTGCCAGTTCAAACTGTTTGGCTTAGCTGTGATTTGGGTAATATTTTCTTCCACTGGAAGAAGTGCTCTGCTGTTGGTATAAGCTGGAGTGCTACAGCAGCATATCCTCATCTTTCTCAGATTGCTCATAAATTTGCAGGCTGCAGTTATCAACCACTTTTCTAAATATTCTAGATATTCTAAACTCCAAGTGACTCTGCCTGTGGATCCATAGAGGAGAGAATACATACCAAAATTTCAAGTTCATTTGTTCTTCCATTTGCATGGCTGTGTATTTCTTATCACAGATTTAAAATGCATTCATTTACCTGAACTTTGACATATGTACAGAAGTCCAGGGGGATCTCTGTTAATTTCAGGGCAAAACATAACACTGAGTAAACTCACAGGCTCTTACTATGCAAACCCAAGGTTTTTCTTGGTTTTATTTGGAAGGATTTTCAACTACTTCAATCAAGAAACATTTTGTAAAAGGACAGAGTAGGAAAGGTGAAACAATGTCAAACTCTTTGACAGAGGACAAGAAAGATTTTGATTAGGGGGAAGACAATTTGAGAAAAATTTCCTTTCCTGAGGCTGCACCTACAATCAAAGGAGGATATCAACTATTGCAAAACCCTGAATATCAAAACAAAGGAGCTCTTGGTGAGTGGACTAGGATGAGAGAAATTCCTTGGGGTGTATCTGTAAAAGCTTCAAGGACATAGAGTCTGGAGCAAGAAGGGCATACAGAGCAGCTCACTCCCAAGGATAAATCCCACCTGTGCAGAGGCTGGAAGGGAGCACTGGAGAGACCTGCAGAGGGTGTTAAACCTCTCCTGTTAAACCATGCTGTACCACAATGCTTTGGCAGTCACATATTCTGTTGCAGGACTCACTTCTCCTCTGCTATCCCCACGGGCCAGACTTGGGCACACACAGAGCCCACTTGCAGGACTCAGGGCCATGAACAGCCTGGAGGCTCAGTCACAGAAATGCTGGGTTGGAGACTCTCCCCTCAGAGTGGCCAGGCCATGAGCTTTTTACCTTTAAGGAAATCTTCAAGGGATTCAATAGCTTAACTGCCCATGGGAGAAAAACTCAAGGGGAATTTTCCTCCAAAGGAGTCCCTCTCTCTTTTTCTTGTGATATTAAATATTCTCTCAGAGTAAACCATCTATCTGATGATTTTCCACTGACTGATACTTAGCTCTGGGAAAGGACAGGCTCATTTTGCCAAAATTGCCTCTGGATTAGAGTGTTGCATACCCCATTTCTAGGGACACAGCCTACTGAAGAAAATATTACTATTTAATTATATTGATAAATGCAATATTATTTGTGAAATAAAATTGCCTTTTTATGATATTTAGCTTTCTTGGATCTTTAGAGAATCATTAAACAAAGTAATTCCCTATAACCTCAGTGAAAAGGAATTAATGAAAGACCAGAATTATCAGAAAGGTCTGAAAGGAAATGATTATGAGTTAATAATGTTTCAGTAATTTAAATATAAAATCCTGCTAATAATCAGAAGAAATAGCTATGCAGGATCAAACTATCATGCAGAGCGTCCCACAATGATTTATTCATTAAAGAAAAGGAAAATTATTTTCCATTACTCCAAAGACTAACCTCACAGTGAAAAATAAATTGGCATTTATAGTGCTTCATCTCTAGAAGTGAACAGAAAAGATATTTGTGACTTGCAAACAAAAGATTTATTTCTATTAAAAAAAAAAAAGGGTAGTTCCATTCACTTTCTTGGATACCGTCTTTTAACATTTTTATACATTATCCAACTTTATTACAAAAAAATTACAATCTACTAATTTAGGATCATTTAACATACTCTAATTGAAAGGTTTGCAATTAATTTTGAATGGTCATTCTCAGCTGTATGCAACTGTTCCTCTCCTATGTGACTAAAAGCTCCTAGTAAGCAAGTTTGGGTTTAAACCTCCTAATTTTTCTCTTATTCTTGAGACTACTTGGAAAATCACTTCACAGTCTGATATCTGCATATGGGAAGCCTGCGAGACTAATGTGTGATAGGTTGTCAAAAATAGAATAATATAGAACTCCCTTCAACTATTATGAAGAAAGATACCAAATTAATCTCTTTGGGTATTCTCCATCATCTGATTTCAGTTGCCTATACTTAGACTTTTACTGTTCTTTGAGATATCTCAGATTATTCAGGCTTCTACAAGAGACAGACAACATCAGACTTAAAGAATACCAGAACTCTTCCATTTTGAAAAGTAGCTATTTGGGGCAATAAATTTTGGGTCATGGAATTCCACCCCAACATTTTTAGGTGTGGGGTTAAGTGTCTGAGCTTCTGTCACAATGGACAAGCTCTAACCAGAACAGTCCATGGATCCTGCAGAACTTTTAGGATGACCTGTTACCAGGTCTTTGAGAACACGGTTTTCCTATAGCTCCTGTGCTGCGTGTGCCAACTGAATGGGAGCAAGGTTCAGATGGGATATCAAGAAAAGTTTTTTTCTCTAATCAGGACAGCAAACAGCGAGACAAGTTACTGTCAGGTGGTGTAGTCTCCATTTGTGGAGTTTTTCAAAACTCAGTGAGACAAATAACCCAGAGAAACCCAAAAGGACCCCACAGATGACTCTACAACCTCATAAAGAGAAAGCTGGAACAGGGACCTCCTGAGGTCTCCTCACGCCTGATTTATCTCATGATCTCCCAGTCCTTGGATACTGCAGAGCACTTCAAACAACATTAACACCAACTGCTGACCTTCTGGCAACTGCATTGAGCTCTTGAACAGCTCTGGCAGTAGCTGGAATTTATACACCCAGACCACACGTAGACAGACATTTATATATTGCCAACTGAATTTGGATCCTAGTCATGAGATGATGAGTCCTGCTTCTCACATGAGAGTTAAGCATATGTAAATAAAGGCAAGGCTCATCAGACATATATTTTTTCCATCTAATTCACAGTGTGTTTATCCACATGTGTATGTGAGACACATCATGCAGATATACTAGAAAATACTATGCTTGGTTTTCTCTGTCTTTTGAAAAAAGAAGTTGAGTTTTCTACTGCAATCAATTTTCTGCTATTTAAGCCTAAGACTAGACTAGAACATAAGTGTTGTTTTATTTAAAAAACAGAGTGAATAAACTATTTTGGTTGAAACAGCATCAAGAGGTGCTTTATAGTGAGGATTAAAAGCATACAAGGTCTGAAGCTCATTGAAGAGAAGATGTAAAAATGCTGAATACTCTATTCCAAAGTAATTTACTCTAATTACCAAGGAAAAGGGGAACAATCTCTCCTTCTAAAGAGATTTTCTTCAGAAAACTGTGACTGTTCCTCACATTAAGTTTTTAATTTGGAAAATCAGGAATAGAGGTGATTTTAGAAGCTTTCATTTTGAATCAGTTCTCAAGTACTTACTGAAAAGAATCAGAGTGCTTTTCAAGTAGCTTATCTGACTCATAAACCCAAGAGCTCTGAATGTCAGTGTTGATATTGAACTCTCCATAATAGTGCCCTTCCAGAACTTTACCACACTCCTGTAAGGAAGCCAAAAATTTTCCCAATTGTACAGATGAAAACCAAAGGTGTATCGGTTCTGTCTTCTGAGATAGTTGTCTAAGGCTTCACTCATATATCCAAAAACAGGAATACAGTGTCAGTTGAAATGCCCTCACAAATCCATGCTGTCTCTAGCTGCCAGTCCAAAAAGGCAGATTCTCCTGAAGATTCTGTGTTGTATATCGGTCCTACACAGATACCTTGGATTCTCCAGAATACCTACCATGTCACTAGACACATTTGTGCAGTTAACTAAATAATTTAGTATTTAATCCCTCCTTACAGTAAAAATAAAGTAGTAAATAACTCCAAGATACAGTTCATGACCTTGTTCAGACATTCAAACTGTTCTACTGCATTATAAATGTAATTCAATGTCTTTCATACAGCTATGAAAGACTGAGTAATATTCCATTTATGTGCAGCTACAGTTATTTTATATTATATCAGATGCTGAATTTAAACCCAGTACAACGTTAAGTGTGGTCATATTAAGGAATTCTTCCTGTAACACATGTAGCATAACACTGCAGTTTATTCCATAAGCACATGAAGCTGTTAAGTATGATCAGATGCTGGCAGTGAGACAAAACACCAACACAGAGAAGCATTTGAACTTCTCCAAATGTTTTGAAATCTTTCCCAAAAGAGTATTTTAAGTTGTAGAGAAGTGTCACAAAAGTCATCCTGGGATGCTTCTTCCTGAAAAGAGATTGTTGTGAGTTGGGGGTAGGTCTCTTCCTGTAACTAACAAGTGTCAGGACAAGGGGATATGGCCTCAAATTGCAGCAGGGGAGTTTTAGTTTAGAATTTAGCAAAAAAATTCTTCACTGCAAGGATCATCAGGAACTGGAACAGGATGCTCAGGGAAATGATAGAATCCTCTTCCCTGGAGGTGTTTAAAAGATGCATAGATGTGGCACTTGGGGACATTGTTAGGCAGACTGCTGGACTTGATGATCTGGAAGTTTTTTCCATTCTAAATGATTCTTTTTTGTCTTCTTTTTAAGGGTCTCAAGACACCCACACGATCAGAAAGCTGCTGTGTTTCTGAAGGCTCCCATCTTGCCAATCACAAGGGAATGCTGAGAGCTGACATTGGATGAACCTGCTATAAAACACTGACATTTGCCCATAATTGCGTGCATCTGTGGTATCTGCTGGAGCGAAATACAAATCCTTTCAATTCTCTGCCTTTATCACATATTCACATAAATAATGGAGTTTTTTCAATTTTGACCTTATCAAGGTCAAAAATCTCTCTCCATCATTATCAGCTGTTTCTGAATTAACACAGTTTTCCTTTGAAATGAAACACATGAAAAAGTTTTATTGATTGCTTTCTCAACAGAGAAAGCTTCAATGGTAGATTATCACATCAAATATTTCTAACACTAATGAAAAAAATTACCAGTGATAACATCCTCTTTATTATCTAGAGAGCAGAGTTTCATCTTAAGTAGACTAATTTTATTATTTAAATTCTGTGAACTGCAGGACAACTCATCTAAAATCTGACATGGAGGAAATTAATAGAGGTTTTGAAAGAAGCAACCACTAATTTTAATTTTAATGATCACTGGTGAAACCAAAAGTGACACACAGTTATTTAGTTTCATCAGAAACAAAGATTATTTTGATCTATTATGAAGTTACAGCCTTTAAAAAAAGGCAAACAAATAAACATTTTAAAACAGGCTTTTGAATTAAAATAACCATTTTGAAAATATAAGAATTAATTAGTCTCCTGATTCAGTTTTTCTATATTTTCAGTACAAACAATGCAGAAATATGAGAAATTCGCAGTTTTAGTGCCATTAAATCACACCTCCCAAATACTGATGCACAAACCTTTTGACAGAAAGGATCACTTTAACTTCCATCACTTCTAGCTCTCAAAAAACCTCCCATCAACAGACTGTGATTGCAGTTTCTCAAGCTTATCGCTGACTTTTATAGTTGCTCACTTTCCAGAAGGTCTTTATTTCAGCTTTCCATATCATATCTTCATAGGAAGCTCTATTTAACTGAAAAAGCTGAGTTCTTATGCAACACAATTTTTTATGAATCCCTGAAATTCACCTGGCACCTCTAGTTTACCTCTGTTCACCTCTGCTGGACAACACAGATGTCCACACCCCGGTTGCACATGGGTTTTAAAGTTTACTGCATAATGTGTTTTTTACAGCAGAGTTGTCACTTTTATGTACATAAAAGCATCTCAGGTGCATTAACAATGTGCTCCTCTGAGCCTAACTAGCTTTAATAGGTGTGTAAGCTATCATGTAACTACACGGATTTATGCGCTGTGGATCAAAAATATCACTCACTAGTGCGTATCACTGTCCTCTTTCATGCTCTGGACAAAAGTGTGGCTGTACACTCCCCAGATCAAGATCATGGTGGTTCTGAACATACAACAATGCAAAGGATTTGTGTATATTTCCAATAGAAGTTTTTCAGGAACGGGTAGGAGCTGCAGTTTCACGACTGACACATCAATAACCAAGTCAAATCTTACCAGTGCAGCTGGTCAGTTCAGCAAAGATGTTCAGCTATGATTCAATAATGCACCAAAAGTCTACTCTGAGGCAGTGTCATTCTGGGGTGCATTTGAGAGCCTTGGAGAGTTTATGCCTTGGAGCCAACCTGAGAATGTTGTGGAAGATGGTTCCCTATGAAGAAAATTAGAAGAATCATCAATATTAAAATGCAGCGCCATTTTACTAAGCTTCATATATAATACATGTATTGTCCAGGAACAGGACAACATCAAATCAACTTGGTCTTAAAAAAAAAGATATTCCAAATAAAAAAAAATATTCTGGAAAGCATACAATAGTTGCAAAGCAGAATGTCTATGTTTGACAGAATAGACAACTCTAATGACTGAATACCCAGCATCCAGTCTCCTACACAGTTTTGTGTTTTGAGAATTATCACTCACCAGAATATTTGACCAGCTTCAATATCCACCAAATGGTATTCCAAGAAGTGTATATTGAATATGACACACATACACTTTTCATGAAAAAGCCTCACTGCAATTAGAATTTATGCTGTTAATAGCTGCTTTTGAAAAATACACAAAAAATTTCCTTTTTTCCAAGCTCAGAGAAATGAGTGACCTTTGCAAGCCACTGCCCAACCAGCCAGGGAAGGAACTGGCAGAAAAAAAAAACCCTCTGTACATACCCTTAAAACTGTGGTGTTTTTACAGTGTAATTTTTTACAGCATTCCTTATGATTGTCATTATAGAAAAGCACATATTGCCAGTTATGCATGTCTTTGTAGTTTGCTACTATGCATAGTAAATATTGTAATCAATAGTTGACTACCATAATCATAGCAATTACTATGCAACTATAATACTGAATCACTGCCAAGAATATTTTTCAACATCAAGACTGTCCTACTCTTCTCTGTAAACACAGCAATATGTTCTTCTCCAAACACTGCAGACAGGGACAACTTTTGTCCAACTCCTCTCCCATGGGATTCTTCAATTTAGGTCAGATCCTAAATAGGCATAACGCATAAAAATAAGAGAATGCTGGTAAATCCTAAAGCCTTTACAGACTGAAGTGACAAAGAGATGGTCAGGACAAACCAAGAGAAAAAGAAGATAAATTTCTATAAAAATATATATAATCCTGTGGGAACGCACATGTGCATATACATATACAATGGGTACATTTATTCAGACGTGTGCACCCATACCCATAATCAAGCAAAAATGCATGCATGTATGGACACAGATAAATGTTTACATTGAAGTAAATTTAAACTTTCCATTTAAAGATATTAAGCCTGAATGAAAAAAATTGCAGAATTCTTGTTTCTGAGTGTATCTCAGTAGCTGTATCTTTTCACTGTAGGACTCCCCTCTCAAATTGTTTTGACAGAGATAGGATTACTGCAAAATTGGTCATGAAAGAAACTAATCTTTTATTCCTACCCCAACTGTTAGTGTATTCTTATCTGCACTAGCAGTGTTAAATCTGTAGGTAAATATGAATTTGCTGGCTACAGCATAGCTTCAAAAGATCAGCAACCTGACAGGAAAGCCAATATAGCCTTGATGTTAATCTTTATTTCTATAGACAGTTGCTAAGTATAAATACACTCTTATCAGCTATGCAACTCTAATCTAAAGTTGTTTATTGCCACAACAAAATAAGAAGTGGAGTAGAAAGAGTTTGAAAGCAAACCTAAACTTCAGAGGATATGTTAATGATTGATGACATTTTCTTGTCAGTTGTTATTTGTATGAACAGATAGCACTACTATTTTGGAAAAGAAAATCTTTAAAAATGAATAGGGGTATTTGAAAGAGGAGCATTCATGTATTGAAGGGTTATACATGGTAAAAGAGATGGGATAAAGAGGTGATATTTTGTCCAGAAACAGAATGTCAACACTCAGTAGAGCAGTAGGAAGAGTTCAGTATAATTCTGCCTTCAAAGATTGGTGACTGCATGGGCTGGCTCAGGCAGAAGTATCCCAGGATGATTTTTGTGAGACCAGGGTACAATTTAAAACACCTTTTTTTGGAAAGGATTTCAAACATTTGGAGAAGTCTTAATGCTGCTATAAGCTGTTGTTTTGTCCCACTGCCAGCATCTCATCACACTTGGCAGATCCACATTGCCGTGGCAAAAGCTGTGGTATTGCACCACATGCATTACAGGAAGGATCCCTTAACAACAGGTATTCTATAATTCTGTGGTGAGCTGGGGTACCACACTTATATGCCCTGACTTTAAATTCAGTACCTGATTTAATATATTAAATAGATATAGCTGAATATAAACGAAGTATTAATCAATCTTTCTTGAATTTATTGGAGACATGCCAGCTTGCCTTGTTAAGTTCTATGGAAACATTTTGAGGCCGTTTGGAAAAAGAAACAATTTATTCCCATTTCTTCTCTCACAATGTTATGCAGACTAGACCTTATCCCATTCAGTCATGAGATCTGGATAGGCTACAGAGCTGGGCAATAAAGAGCTGCATGAAATTTAACAAGAACAAGTGTTGGATTGTCCACCTGGGATGGGAGAATCCTGGTTGTACATACAAATTGGGGTATGAGAGTCTGAAAAGCACCACGGAAAGAAAGCTGAAGATTTGGGTGGATGGCAAATTGACTAATACATGAGTAATAAAAAAGGCCAACCCTATGCTGGGGCTCATCCAGAACAGCATCCATCACTGGCTGGTTGAGGGGGATGATTGTCCCCCTCTACTCTGCACTAATGTGACCTTGACTTTAATGCTGTGTGCAGGCTTGGGTGCCCAGTGTATGAAGGATGCAAAGCTATTGGAGAGCAAGGGAATCAACACTGTGAAAGGCCTAGACGTCAAGAATTGTAAGAAGCATCTGAGATCCCTTGCTTTGTTCAGCTTGGAAAAGAGAAGAGGCTGCACCTTTCTCCAAGGGGGAGGGGCAGTGCAGGGGAGGCTGCTGATCTCCTCCCTCTGGTGACAGTGTCAGGACATGATGAAATGGAATCAAGCTGAATTAGGGAAAGTTCAGATGGGACATGGGGAAAAGCTTCTGCATGAGAGGTGGTCATTCCCTGGAAGAGGCTACCCAGGGAAGTTACCCAGTCAGAGTTCAAGGAGGGTCAAATGCTCTTATTGTATGGTTTATTTTTAAATAGCTTTGCAAGGAGCAGGGAGTTGTACTCAATGATCCTTAAGGGTCCCTTCCAACTTGAGGTATTCTGTGACTCTACAATTTTAAATCAGAATATTACAGTCACCACATCTTTGCTGGGGAGGGCTTTCACTGCCACTCTGCAGAGGTTCGTTCTCAATTACACACTCAGCTTGGCTGTGTTCAGCATCTGCTGCAAAAGAAGACAAAGTTTCTTTTAACTTTAGGGGTAAAAGGCCTTTGGGGCACTGGGGCAGATTCAGATTCAATACTGATTGGGCTCTTTCAGTACTTGGCACCCTGAATACTCACAAGATAAATGTGTGCATGCATGCTAAATTCCCCATAGAAAATGATCTTGGTCTCAGAGATCATGTTTCACATTTTCTTCCTTACTATTTATGTTCTCCTCTGAAAGTAAATGAATGCTAAATTGAATCAGCAATTCAGGCTTGCTACATTTCATTGATCTATGACAGATCAGAGCTTGATGCTGAGCTAATGTGGCCCCAGGCATCAACCTTTACCACTAATATGGTTTTAAAATTCTCTACTCAAGTCTATTTATTATAAATGTAATCTGTTTTAGAAAAGCACGTAATCTCTCCTAATGATTCATTCAGATGCATGTACTGTCCTAATTTAAAATGTCCAGGTCAATCCCGCTTTTCCTGATTATTTTAATAGTGCACATTGTTCTATATTACCTGGTTTGCTTCCACTCTCACTCTGTTTTAGATATTTTTTGCCTGATTCCCACAGATGACAGACTAGGATGATTTATTTCCTTATGCAACACTCTTTGTATTCTATAGTTATTTTTTTGCCACGGTAACACTTTATTACCTTCCTCTTCCAGCAGCTCACTCTCTCAGCCACAAGTAAAATTTAGGGAAGTTTTCTGAAATTTCTTATGATCTGCCAGCCAACATTTTATCTGGGATATTATACCCCAAATTCTTAACTCAAAAAAAATTAGTTCTGGACCTCCATGCTCCTCCAGTCATTGTCATCCATCAACATTAACAGGAAAGTGAGTGGATTCAGCCTCCTGATGTCAGCAGATAGAGTTCAAAAACATTTACATTTGTCATCTGGCTTGTCACCTTTAATAAGTCCCTTCTTTACTCCTACTTTGCTGATTTGATCCACAGCATCCCCTTCGATTTCTCCTTACTTCTTTGCATGTGCTTATTCCTCCCAAGCACAAAGCAGGGAAATAAATGTTCATGACTACTAAACTGAAAAATAAAACCCTGTGTTCAACTGGAATAATAATATTTTGGTTTTTCATCTAAAAGGCCTAAAAACAAAAGCCAAAAAATTCCCTAATATATTTTCGGTCTTAACACTACTTGTCAATCTATTGTACATGATACTTCTTGGGGTTCTCTTTTTTTTTTTATTTTATTTTTTATTTCCCTTAAAGAGCAGACAATTTGTCAAAAAAAGGCCAAAGCTATGAAACCTAAAAGAACATTTCCTTTTGAAATTCTTATATAATACATTTCAATATTTTATAATGGAATCCTTCCTTGAAAAATATTGGCAATATTGGGCTTGAACTACTTCTGAGTTCCTGAAAATATGAATTTTTCAGTGAATATACTGTCCATAGAAAATTTGTGGCCATGTCTTCATACAAAGAATGAAGATACTGTTAGTCCTGTTAATGTTGTATGATTTGGCTTAAAATTTACGCTGTCTTGTTAAAATAATTTCCAAATATGTTCTGATTTTAATAAATGCCCCTAGTGCTTTTGATGAACAGTGTATTGTGTGCAATCAACTTTGAAATTTGAAGGCTTTGGATTTAACAGGGACATTCAAATTAATTCAATGTTAGATATATCTATCTCTCTTGTGGAAATACCTTCCATCTCTTGAAATTTCTCATCTAAAAGATATAAAATTAAAAAGTAGATAATCTGCCCTATTGATTAAGAGAAATATTTCCAGGCTGGTTGCTCTCTTGAGGGTTTGTTTCATGGCAGATTTCTGGCTCAGCTCAAATTTGCCCTTGAACATAAAAATGCTGTTCACCATTTGGCTGTACACCTCGGTTACATTTATCTGAGTTCTGGTAGGGCAGCTTATTGTTCCAGAGGAATTAAAAATTCACCTGTAAAGTCATGTGCATCTCAGTTGTGCATTTCTTCTGGTTGTCAAGGAAACCACCCCAGGATTCCTGGCAACAGACTTCATCTCAATCGGTAATGGAAACACCACAGGTATTAGCCAGTCAGTCACCTCCCACCGGGTGCTATTTTGGGAACAAGTCAGTAGATCAGATTCTCCTCTCCCAGCAGCTCTGAAGCTGTGTGAGGCTTTGTTGCGTGCCTTTGTCTCCATGGGGCTCAGCTCTCTGGCAGTTTCTATGGGCAGAGAGCCATCCTAAAGGTGAGGCTGTTAAACACTGTTCTCAAGGAACAAAAAAGCTGACAAAACACTATGTATGTCTCTAACTTTCCTAAAGTCTGGAGTGAGGGCTAAAAATTATCAGGGGGAAGAGGCTTTGTTTCAGATGGACACTTTTTTTCTTCATGTACCAAAACTGTACAAAAAACTGGTTACATTTACAGTTTAAAAAAATTTGCGTATTAGTAATGGATACCTGTTTAGTCATTAAATGTCATAAAAATGTTGACTGAGATCTCCAGTCCTGGGAATGGCACACATTCTGGGGTCACCTGTGAGTGCTACAGGCAGTCACTCAGATTGAGAGTCTAAGTACCCCTGCTACCAGCCTGTTCCCAAACTGAGTTTGTCCAGAGAGCATCCAGAAGGATAAAGTGCTTTTTTTCCATGAGGAGGGAAGTAAAGCTTCGGGTGTGACTGGAAATGTTCGCAGGAAATGATAGAGCATGCTGGAAGAAGGGGAGAAAATAGGACAGGATAATGGGAAACACAAATAATAGGAAGAGAAGTAAAAATGTGATGCACATCTGAAATGGATATGTAAAACACAGATTGGAAACCTGTGGGGTGGGAATGAAAGAATGGTAAGAAATGTTGCCCTACGGAGAAATGGTTGTGGACAATTGAAAAATCAAGAACATGGAATTTATGGTAAAAAATTGATAGGCCTGTGCCATCACAGGACTACATGGTGTTTCAATTTGTGAGGGGAAAGTCTAAGGTAATCTCTATGTAATTAAGCATTTTGGAAGGAAAGTCTGAGGTAATCTGTAGGGACCAGAATGAACACTGAGGGAGAGGTGGGTGCCCCAACTGATGCTGAAGGCATAATAGGTCACTGAAGGAATGGCCAATACCTCGTGTGCTCCTGAGCGGACACGGGGGTTGCTGAGGGGAGGTAAATGCTGCTGGTGTTCCTCTGATGGGACACGAGGGTCACTGAAGGGGTGGCAACTGCCTTGTGTGTTGCTAACAGGGCATGAAGGTGACAGAAGGAATGGTGGGTGCCCTGCATCTTGCTGAGGGGACGTGAAGGCCATTTGAGAGGGAGGCAGGTGCCCTGAGTGATGCAGAGGAACCATGAGGTCTGTGAGAGGCATATGAATACCGTGCATGTAACTGAAGGAGTGGCAGATGGCCTGCTTGCCACTGAAGGCCATGCAGGTTTGCTGTGTGTCACTGAGGGGATGTGGGTGTGCCCTTGAGGGACATGGCAGTGGGGGGGCCGTCTGCCACGGCAGTGGGAACTCGAACATGTTCGCTCCTTCCATTAAGTGGTCTGGGAGTTGCCCTGGGATAGTCCCTGGGCAGAGACATGGAGGAGGAAGGGAAGGTGTCCTCCCAGGATTGCATAGTGTTTGTGAGGGGGAAATGTGGTGTGTTTTTATGTTCTGTTAATAGGTTGTTCCACTGTCCCCCATGTTAATGGTTTAACCCGAGTTGTACCCTCCTACCCCTGTAGCATGTTCCTTGCCCCACCTACCCCTGTTGTCAATCCACCCCGATACCTCCCTTTGTTCCAGTATAACCTGTCAATCCTCCCTTGTGCCAACCTCCTGCTTGGACATCCCCTTTGGAAATCCCCTAAACCTGGACACCCCATTGGCCCATGTGACCCATTCTCGGTTGTTGCTTATGTGAACCCTGCCTTTTGCTTCACCCCAGGATATTCCTAATTGGTTAAAGATTTGTACACTCCCCTTGAATCCCCCTTGTATAGATGTATAGCTGCTGTACCTTTGCTTCTTTGCTTTTTTGCCTCTGGACCCTCCTCAGAAATAAACCCTCTCTGAAGCCCACACAAAGAGCCTCATCCTTGCCTCTGCTCACTGACTGACATCCTAAGCATGCTGTAGAGCAACCACTCTAAGCCGCACATCGTGTCACCTTGCTCCTGAGGCGTGTCCCACTCTTGGCGTGGAGCTGTGCGGTTCAGCTAGCGGGAATCTGGCACTATGTCAAAGAACTTCATAGAGAAGGAATGCTGGAGTTCCCTGGCGTCAACTGTAGGGCACCGCCAAATCCAATCTTAGCATCAAACTTTTTCAAAGGTTTATGTGTAAAAGATTTTATAGGTGTAATTAAACCTTTATATAATTTTGTCCTTCAGGAGAAATTATTTCAAATCAAATATATTCGTAAAATTTAAATGTTTTATTATGGTAATGATTAAATAAAAGTATCTTAAGCATACTTGTTTATTATGCAGTATAAGAGCCATAAAAACTAGGGTAGTATAACACACTGTACAAACTCATAATAAAGCAATCGTATTAAAGCAAGCTTTGCTGTGGTTGGCCTTTTGCTGTTGTGCTCCTTTGGCTACCTGGAGAGAGGGGCAACTATGTAAGGAGAGTGAGAGCCCCTGTCTCTACACATGAAGGGAAAAATGGAGCTCTCCCAGCCCCGAGCTGTAAGCAGGGCAGGGCTTTTCCCCAGCTGTGGCAGCTTTCTGCCTGCTGCTAGCCACTGGCCAGCTGTTGGAGTCTGGAAACAGAGGCCTCTCTGAGTTCCTCAGTGAGAGATCAGCAAGTTCTAGTGAAGGCTGAAAAACATAGTCTTAGATACTAGTGTGGAAAACAAGTTTCTGTGGAGGCTCGAAGAACATAGTTTTAGACATAATAAAACTATAGTAAGAATATTGCGTACATTTTCTAGAATAGAACAAGATAGACCATATGTGTAGTTTATACGTAACCTGGTGTGCTAAGGAACTAGTATTCTAATAGGTTAAGAATAAATAGTTCGGGTTAGTGTTTTTAGTTTTCTGGGTAATTTGTGTATAAGAATGTACGCATTAGGGAGAAGCTTGCTCTTGCTCTCTCTTTCTTCTCTCCCCTCACTGCTTTCATCCCCGCCCAGAAGAAGGTAGGAGCTGTGGCAGCAACATCAGTCTTCCTCAGACCTCGACAGGAGCAGCTTCTAATTGGGACTTTACTGCTATTTAGGACCCTTTGCCTTTTGAGACAGATGTGCCTTTGCAATAAACAACTTTATAGCAACTATTAGCTGCTCAGCTTTTAAAGAAAATAACCACAACCCAACAGCCAGTGTAACCCCCTGTAGTCAGGGTGCCATTACAGCCTTTGTCCCTGTGCCACCCCTGAAGCACCTCAGAGTGTCCAGACTCCTGTACTATCCCCACAGTGCAGGGTTAGGTCTGAGGCTTTGCCTTCCTGCTCAGCACCTTGGCTGCACAAGCTCTGCCCCCTCTTCTGGGACTGTTCCCCTCTCCTGTCTTCTCCTTGGTTGGTATGAGTGAGCAAGTGAGGTTGTACTTTAAACCCCGTTTAGAAATAAAGCAGTGTAGCTTAGACTGCCCAAGAGGGAAAGAGGAGCTCTGTGCAGCCACAGGGGGGTCCCCAAAAATGCACAGATGGAGAATTGTCTGGTCTTGCCCCTGCTTTCTGGGGATGGAGTGAAGCCGCTCAGTGGTAGTGTGGGCACTGTGACCCACTGTGAGGTTAAACTTCCGGGTGCTCTTAGGCGCCCAGCTTGTTGGGCTGTTTTCTTCAATGTGTCAAGCAGCTAGTAGTTGTTATAAAGTTGTTTATTGCAGAAGCACATCAGTCTTAAAGCAAAAGTCACAGGCACTAAAGTCCATGTTAAGTTTTGGTATAAGGTCTCAAATAGAAGCAGAAACAAAGCAAAAGCAAATAGCAAAAGCAGTGGCAAAATGCACCAGCTCTCCCCAATGCACTTTTTTTATATAGAAACTTTCCAACTAGCTAAGACACACACCCGAACCTTTTATTCTTAACTTATTAGAAATCTAGTTTTTTTAGCATGCCAGGTTAGGTATAAACTACATATATGGTCTGTCTTGTTCTATCTGAAAACTGTAAGCAATATTCTTACTATATAGCTTTATTATGTCTAAAATTATGTTCTTTGAGCCTCCACGGAAACACTAGTATCTAGGACTATGTTTTTCAACTTTCACTAGAACATGTACTACTACTCTGGCATCTGAGACCTTTACTCACTAAAAGCACTTAAAACATATCCTACTTCCTTGCTTATTCTACTTACTTACTTGTACTGAACCTAACCTTTTACCTCTGCCTTATGTATGAGTGGCTTAACATAACTTCAATCCATCCAAAGGCTTTAATTCAATCCCAGTACTCTGATTTCTCTCTGAAAAATTCAGAGAGACTCCTGACTTTCTAATTCCAACATCCCACCTGTAGCCAGGGCCTGGGTTACTGTCTATGCTGGTTGGCTGCCAGTCTTGCTGGTGATCTGCTGTTGCATTGTGTTATTTCGTTTTGTTCTGCCTTTGTTGTATTCCATGTTATAATGGTTTGATCCAACGTTGTACCCCCCTGTTTGAGACATTTTGGTTTCCCCTTATTCCCGCCACCGCCCTGTCAGTTGTCCCTAAACCACTCCCACGTTTCTAGATTCTTCCCTGTCTGTCTCCCTAATCCCTTCCCACCAAGTTGTCAATCCCCCCGGCCCCTCCCTTTGTTCTAGAAGGTTCCGTGCCCGTCACCCGTTCTCTAATGTATGATTTGATACTGTAAGTTACATCCCGCCTGTGTCTCTCCCCATTGGTTCGGTGTATTGGTTTCTCTGTCTTTTGCTACTCCCCCAAGTTCTCCTAATTGGTTCTCCCCTCTCCCTGGGGGGAGGCCCCCTATTTAAATTGTTGTTCCTCTGAAATCCCTGCCTTTGGTGGTTTCCTTCCCTCACCCTCTCTTGACCCCAGCTGGCTTTCTCCTGCTTCCCTAATAAACCTCCATTTGGAACACTGAAGGACCTTCCCTGGCTCTTTACTCCTCCTTGGACGTGCACAGTCACAGCAAAAGCTTTGTGCTATACCCGTATTCTGGGTTTCCCAAATCCCAGGAACGGGCCACTCTCGGTGCAAGCTTGCCTTGCGGGCTAGTAGGGCTGACTCAGCACGAGTGGAAAAGGCGAGCAGCATCAGCTGGCGCCCAACATGGGGACACTCGGACAAGTGACCATTTGGACGGTGTGACCTCACGACCCGCCTCCACGGGATCTGTGGATCTGGAGGCATTGGCTGTCAGCTACCCCTGCCCTGGTGGAAGCAGGCCAGTTCGGCACCGCTCCCGAGAGACGAAGATAGCAACCCTCTTCCCAGAGGATTATCTTTGGAGGAGGAGACCCTTCTTTGCAGCACCCTACCCCAGGCGAACTGACGGTTGGGTGAGTAATCCCCAAAGGAAGAGGGGGGGGCTCCCTGTAGGGCATGGCAGGGAGATTGCCCCAGAGATGGGGCCACGAACCAAAAAGCTGCTAGTTGGTTGCGGAGAGTTCCCTTGCCTTTTTGACTGGTCCCCAGGACCTTATTTTTAGTTTCTTCAGTTCTCTTTTGTTGCAGAGGAGGGGTGAGTTGTCCTGAGCTGACAGGAAACATCAGTAAGGATGGGTGCGAGATTGTCAGTTTAGCAAAGGGAGGTTTACTACCAAGTTATGGGTACCCTGCTGGGAGGGGGGAAGAAATTTTCTAAGGGAAATTTAAAGTGGTTTGTCTGTTGGCTCACTCTTCATTTCCCTGGGGTGTTGCCCCAGCAGTTGGCTGCTGTCCCTTTTTGGGACATGGTGGGCCAAAAGTTAACTAGTCTGGGAGCCCAGGGCAACACTTCCGTGGAGAAATTCTTTGTTTTATTTATTTTAATTCTGACAACTTTAAAAGAAAAGGGGGAGGTGGACAGTAAGCCGTGACAAACCTCCCCAGTTTCCCCTGCTTCTCCTTGCCCTCCTCCATATCCCTTGTCCCTTACACTGGGGGATCTGCACGGGGCAGCCCAGCCTCGACTGCAGGCTAGCCTAGCTGCGGAAAGTGGCCACTGTCTGCCTGCCCCCCCCCCAGTCCCCATGGTACCCTAGCCCTGGCGGCAAGGCGCCTGCTGCTGCCAGGGACCCTTCCCTAAATCCCTCTTCCCCAGTTTCCCCTGTTTACCCCCAGTTAACAATCCCAGCAAATACCCTGAGTTCTACCCCAGCCCCTACTCCTAAATTGGTCCTAAAGAACGCAAAAGCCTGGAAATCTACCTCAAGACCCTCTCCCGCTCCTACCCCAGAATCCACTCCCAATGTCCTGAAATCTGTTGGGTTCCAATCCCCTGCTCCCGAGCCACAACATGGCGCCCCTGGAGCACAAGATGGTGTCGGCCACATGGTTTGGTCATCCCCTTGTGCTCCTTCTTCTTCCCAGAACCCCTTTTGTGTTGACACGCCTCCTGTTCCCTCTACAACTCCACCTCTCGTCCCTTGTCCCAACCCCTTCCTGTCCCCTACCTCCACCCATTGTCCTGCCCCTTACTCCACCTCCCCATCTGTCGACACTCACCTTGCTCCACCCCCTCAGTTTGTAATATTGTCAAGTGTGGGCTCCACCCACTGTGGGTGCGGTTGTTTCACTGACCCCTCCCTCTTGGCAGTTGGTCCTGCCTACCCTCTTCCGACTTCCTGTTCCCACGCTTCTCCTTCTGATTGCCATGATCTGGAAACTGGATGTGACAGGCAGGGGAACTGGAACCCGGAAGAGGGGACTTCCCTAATAGCCCCACTAGTTAGGTATTCAAGACAACAGGGTGTTCCTAATTGGCATCTTTTCAAATACGCCCACCAAAAAGAAATTTGCAAAGTTCAGAAAGAGTTCGGGAAAGAAAGTTAATACTTCAAAGGCCTTTTGCATGCCACTTTCTCCTCGAATGTGCTTGTTCCCAGTGACTTGAAGGATTTATTTTCCTTCTTGCTTCACCCAACCGAATATCGGTTGTGGGAAGCAGCATGGAAAAGATTGCTTGGGGACCTCCTTCCTGAGCTTCTGCAAATTTCAGAGTGCGCCATTGATGCTGATAACAACACCATAACTATGGAACATTTGTGTGGCGAAGGCGACTGGTCACAGGCGGAAGTACAGGCAGAAAAGGTACCAAAGCTTGTGATTTTAAATGTTCAAGCCGCTGCCGAGAGGGCATTCACAATGATGCCCGGCAAGGAACTGAAACTTAATTATACTGCTATCAAACAGGGCCCAACGGAACTCTTCGTGGATTCTGTAGAGCGGTTGAGATCTGAAGTGGAGAGGCAGGTTGATAATGCAGAATCACAAGAAGAGATAATAAAGGGACTTGTACAAATAAATTCTAATGATGTTTGTAAGAGAATAATCTATTCCCTGCCCCTCCACTCCAAGCCTACCTTAAACCTCATCATCAAAGCTTGTGCAGAGCAGGCAGTGGTTCTGATACCATCAACAACACCTGTGAGAGGACCACCCCGTGTCGCCGTGACCACTGCTCCGCCTCCACAGCATCCTGGGCCACTGTGTTGTTTTATTTCTAATCAAACCGGGCACATTGCATGGGTCTGGCCCGACAGCCCAAGGGGAGAGCAGCCACGGGGGGAGCCCAAAACAACAACACAATAAAAAAAAACTAGGGGGAGAGGGCAGTCCTGCCTCGTGTGAGAACAAAAATAAGGCAGACTGCCAGGGAGACTCGGGGGGGATGCCGGAGATGATAATAAAGACACAGACTCACTTAATGCTTACTGGACGCGACACAAGGTGCCAGGGTGGGAACCCCATCTCCTCCTTGGCTTGGCTCTGACTGAGAATGTACTCTTTGAGACCCAAGATTGGCGGGGTGTGTTAGTCAGATCCCTGTCTCCTGGACTGTTCACTGGACTCGACTGTACATATGTCGTGCTTGGGGACACAAAACACACTCCTCCAGAGATTGAAATCATGCCGCAGACCCAACTTGTGTGTCCAGATGGTTTCTTTCTCCTCATGCGCTGCGTCCAACCACCATACTTCCTCCCAAAGGACAACTAATAGCGCAGGCAATCCTGGTGCCGAATAACACCACGGCTCAACCGTCGGATCCCTGCGTCTATTGGGCGGAAGTTATTGGTGAAAACAGACCCATAATCAGATGCAGGCTCTGTTGGGGTGAGGATTATCTTCATCTTGATGGACTCTTCGACACGGGGGTGGATGTAATGATCATCCCTACCAACAGATGCTGTCACATTGGGAACTGCAGCCTGTGGTGGGAAAAGTTTAAGGGGTTGGAGAGGCCAAATTGGCTAGACAATCCAAGAGCATCATCAAGGTTGAAGGGCTTGACGGACATGTGGTGAATGTGTGCCCGTATGTGATGGACTATAATGTTCCCCTGTGGGGTAGGGACACCACGTCTCAGTGTGGAGTTAAGACTGAAATCCCAAAATTCCCGCAGGATTTTTCTTAGCGGCCGCTGTGGAGCGCCCTGTCCAAAAACTGAATTGGCTAAATGTTGCGGTTTGTTATTTTCCTTTGTTATGAACTTGTTTTTCATACATGTTAAAAATGGTTTTGCCTTATATTATACCCCTTTGGTTGGTCTGTTCCAGGTTGCCCCTTCCCACCCTTACCCCTGTCAGTTAGCCTAAAAACCCCTCCCCTTATTCCGGATCCTTCCCTGTCAGTCACCTTAGTCCCTACCCTCCAAGTTGTCAATCTCCCCTGGCCACACCTTTTCTTCCAGAAAGTTCACTGTCAGTTACTGATTTCTAGTCAAACGATTGTACACTCTAAGTTGTGACACGCCCATGCTCCTCCTTATTGGTTTACTGTGCCCCGGGTCCCTCCCATTGTAACACCCCTAAGTTCTCCCCATTGGTCTATGTGTTGTGCCCTCCCATGGGGGAGGGCCCCTATTTAAGTTCGTGTGAAGTAGTTCTCCCTGCCTTTCTGGGTATCCCTTCCTCATCTCCGGTTGTCTCCTTATCCGTTCCCTCATTAAATCTCTGGAACCCCGAAAGGATCCTCCTGGCTCTTTCTCTCTCCCAATGCCAACAACTGCCACGAAGGCTCGTGCCTTACCCTCATCCCGGACTCTGGAAGTACCTGGGAGAGTGCTACTCTTGACACTACCCCCACCTTGAGAGCTAGTTGGGCAGGTAGGCCATGAGTGGACTGAGGTGGGCAATGTTAGCCATGAGCCTGACTTCCTGTCTGTACGAGTGTAGTTTCTGTTGCCATGGGGCAAGGCTGAGCTCTGTGCTCTCTGGTAATCATCCAGCCTGGATGCAGGAGCGGGTCTGGGAGCCTTTATGCTTCCTTAGCTGGCAGTGGGTGTGGGGCAATAGCCTCATTAGTGGGCAGTGCCCTGGAATTGGAGAGAAGAAGCCTCTGTAGACCTCAGGGATTTGGGCCACCCTGTAAGTCAGGGCCAATGCTCTGCAGTCCCAGGCACTTTGCTGTCAAGGCAGTAGCGTGAGCCCCTTATAAGCAAGGATTCAGGCTCTTCGTTTTCTGCTTTGCGTGCACAGCTGCGTTTGCCTAGACGGCCATGCAGCACTTGGATTGAGTGGGACACAGGATCAGCTGGACTTCAGCCCTAGCAAACCAAGCCTTAGCTTCAAGCCCTGGGAACGTACTGGCAAACTTCAGCACCATGTCACTTGTGGAGACCTTAATCCCCAGGTCCCTGTAAGCAGGGTGTCAGAGGATGCTTTAGCCCAGTGACAGGAACGAGCGCTCCCGGGCTCTGGCTAGGGCGCACGTTGAAGAAATTCTTTGCTGCAGGGCTCATCCTTGCCTTTGGCACTACTTTGCCTGGCTCCCTCCCTGCTGCCCTTGCTGAGGAGGTTCCTGGGTCTTCTGCAGACGGATGTGCTGCCACTGCAGCTGGGCTCTGGCCGGCCCCTCAGTGGGGCTCAGGCTTAAGCCCGTGCTGTGTGATGCTTGTTGGGGGTGCTGGTCCATGGAGGGCGGTGCTCTAAGTGAGGTTGTGTGCGTGCCCTGCCCTCAGCAGGCGGTTGGAGGGACTCCTCCCTGTACTCAGGTGGGGGTCTCTGGCCCTGGCCATTCAGAGATGCGGGGTCAGGAGTCATGAAGCCAGGCGTGAGTGCCCTCCCTGTCCTGGGGCTGGGGTCCCGGCCCCTCGGTGTTAGGCTATGAGCCAGACTGCCTGTCTGTAGAATGTAGTTCCTGTTGCCGTGGGGCAAAGCTGAGCTCTGTGCTCTCTGGTAATCATCCAGCCTGGATGCAGGAGCAGGTCTGGGAGCCTTTATGCTCCCTTAGCTGGAAGTCGGTGTAGGGCTATAGCCTCATTAGTGGGCAGTGCTTTGGAATTGGAGAGAAGGAGCCTCTGTAGACCTTAGGGACCAGGGCCACCCTGTAAGTCAGGGCCAATGCTCTGCAGTCCCAGTCACTTTGCAATCAAGGCAGTAGCTTGAGCCCCCTAAAAGCAGGGATGCAAGCTCTTCGTTTTCTGCTTTGCATGCTCAGCTTCATTTGCCCAGAAGGCCTCACAGCAGTCAGGTTGAGTGGGATGCAGGGTCAGCTGGACTTCACCCCTGGCAAACCAAGCCTTAGCTCCAAGCCCTGGGAAACATTCATCTAACATCTGGCTCCCAGCACTACAGGGGACTGTGCTGGATGTCACTGTGGTGAGTCAAGCTGAAGTAGGAGGCATTGTGGAGCTGGGGAGTCTGTGGGTGGGGGCTTGAGCCCTGTGGGGCTTTTGGGTCATGGTTCCCTTCCAGCAAAGGAGCTGGGGCTTCTCAGGCCTGAGTGCCTTGTTGTCCATTGGCAGACAAAAGGGAGCAAAACCAGGAGCTGCTTCGAGCTCAAGAGTGGAACAGAGAGGCAAGAGGGAGCAAGAAAAGGAGTGGATTGGAGCTGAAGAGGGGGCACGGCACAGGAGGCCCTCTGGGCACAGGGCATTTCTGGCATACCTAGGGCAACTTCTTGGAGCCACGGTTGGCTTTGAGCTGGGCGACATCCCTGTAAGCTGGGCTGCGTGT
>VXBI01009132.1:0-11230 GCA_013397375.1 Toxostoma redivivum
CAATGAGAAAGTTTATGCATCTTCGGAAAACAAACATGTAAAGACAAAAAACCCCAGGAAAGTTCTCTTTCTCTTACGGCCTCTCAGAAGGTAACACTGGCCCAGGCCTGCTCTGCACAGCCTGGGTGGGCTCTGACACAGGGCTCAGGAAGCTCCCTGGGCTCCATTTTCAACCAGGGGCCCTGATAGAAAGGGGGATGGGAGGCCCGTTGCTAAAATCCTGTCGCGGCCAGGGAACCCGTGGCTCGGCAGAACCCTGCCCTGCGCTGGCCTGGAGTGGCTCTGGGTGGCCAGGCCTGCCCCACTGCCCACATGGCTTGGGGAAGAGAAAATTGAACTCCATTCTGTCAAGAGCCCCCCACCCTTGCCTGCTAGGCAGAGTGGAGGGAAGACCACCAGCTCATGGCTGGAATTTAATGCAGCAAACGCCAGTAAACAGTCATACAGCCAGAAAACTCATCACCACTTTCTGGGCTTATGATCCTATCCCAGCCCCAGCGCGGCCTTGAAAGACTGTATCATAAAATAACTACCAGCCTTGGCCTGCAAGAGATCAAAAGACCAGCCACTGCCCAGGCAAGGTATTAACTCTTTCACTGCCCAGAATGAGACTTGCAGACACTTTGCTATCTCTCCTGAGTGAATGGACCAAGATGAAGATACGCACAGAAACAGTATGAAAACACCAAGGACAGACAGAAGAGTCAGGTCGCAGATGAGGAAAGAAGGAGAGTAATGGACTGAAATTTCTCTTTTTTTATGTTATGGAGAAGGAACTTTGTTTCCCTATAACACATAAAAATATATTATGGGGTGGGTTGAATATTTTATCTGCAGATATAAGCGGAGGCATTGGTGTTAAAGTAGATATTAAAGTGGTAGTGATCCCCTAAGTTTAAATAGTTAGAAGATGGAGACCTCTGCTGCTCCCCAGGGAAGAAGAAGAAAAAAGACCTCTGTTTTCAAAGATGAAAAGAGCTTTTGTTTAAGCTGTTATAATCCTTAAAGTGCCCCATAAATTGATATGGTCCTCAATAATAGTTGTGGGAAAACTTACCGTTGAGGAAGGGATTTTTATATAGTGATAGACTTCCATTCTAGGCAGCTGATCACTGTGACATCGAGGCCACAAGAAAACTGTTTCTTGTTGCCAAGAAAACAGAAAAAAATTTCCTTTCTATACATTGTCAGTGTGAAAGAAGTGTGTGGTGGAAGGAGGTGTGTTCTGGAAATTTTATTCTGATTCTTATTATTTTTTCTTATAGTTTCTAGTAATAAAGTTTTTCTTTGCACCATTTAAAGTTAAGCCTGTTTTGCCCTCCTCCTAATCCTATCTCACAACAGGGAAATTTCAAATTGGTGAACCGAAACCACTACATGAAATTGGTGTTTATGCCTGGTTGAATCAAAAACGCAACATCTTTAAAACGTAAACTTGAAAAACAAAAAAGAGGAATGTGTGGTGAGACCCCACAGAGCAGACAGCTAAAGCAATCTATACATTAAATCATTTGAGAGTATTAGAAAAGTCTCAGAACCTAGTCATTATAAACCATTTTCTATCACTACAATGATTGAAACAACCTGTTTACCTACTTCATGGAAATCTGGGACTCCTAAAGTGAAAGTTCACATAAGAACTTTATTTATTTGTTGTTCTATTTACAAACTGCTTCGACATTCTCAATTTCAAATGGTAAATGTTTTCTTGTTCACAGAGTTAAGGTAAGGAGGGAAAACATTTCCCAGCCAAGTTCTTGGTCCTGAGCAAGCCAAGAGCCTGACTGGTAAAGGAGATATACCATAAACCCCAGGCATTACTATTCAAAAATAGCAGCAGATCGTTTCTAACCAGTTAATTTGGCTTTGTAAAACCAAAACCTTTTCCTTTAAGATAAACAGGGAGGTCTCATCCAGAAGAGGGCCCCCCCTCATAGGAAAAACAAAATTCTTAGCAGATCCTGGGAGATGGCAAAGCATAAGTTTACCTTACTAATTTCGTTCAAGAAGCACAAATGGTTTTGAGTTAAAATATTACTTGTTTTCAAAGTTGTTGTAACTTCTTGAACACTGAGCCTGTGATTAATAGCTCTTGCCCAACAGATCCTCAGAGATGAATGCTGCAGCTCCAGTGAGGGTTTCTCAAATTAAATAGAAACCTCATCTCGAAATTAGATCTATGCTGTCTTCTGCCACTCTGTTTGCAATAGGCCCTTGCATACAGGTGACAGAGAGCAGTTTGCAATTTTAATAAAAAAGGAAAGGGCAGTTAGTACTGCTTGGCTTGTGCTAGGTTGCCTTGGAAACCTGGCTCCATATGATGGGCCAGCCTCTGGCTGGATATTCACCCAATCAGGTTCCACCTCGGCTACAGACATATGATTGTCTCAAAGGAGCTGGGTGGCACCAAGACTTCAAGCAATGATATGGTCAGGCGCGTGAATTTTGAACGCCCTGTAAAAGATAGCCTCCGTGAATAAACTAACATTGTTGTCCTTGAATGAGTTAAGGAGTGTGTAGTGTTCTGTCTCCAGCCCCTCTCCCTTGCAGCCATAAGCACCATGAGGTAATGAGCATGATTACAAGTCATGTAACAGCATTGAAATCACTGCTGCTTAGACCTCAGGCAAAATTCAGCCCAAAGTGGGTTAACTGAAAGATAAATCTTTGGTAATAATGTACAGGACCTAGAGAAGTTATGACTTCCAAAAAATAGAAAAGTCCTATTTATTTCTTATGTGTAGCAGCAGATCAGCAGAATTTTAAACATCACATGAACACCACATCAATTAAGGGAGTTTCTGTGCTGTAACAGCAGCAGTGATCCACTAACACTGATTAATTGCACATAGGTGAGACCAGAAGCAAAAGAATCGTTTAATCAATGGGCAACAGAGGTGTAAATACCTCTCTTTCCANTTATTCTGATTCTTATTATTTTTTCTTATAGTTTCTAGTAATAAAGTTTTTCTTTGCACCATTTAAAGTTAAGCCTGTTTTGCCCTCCTCCTAATCCTATCTCACAACAGGGAAATTTCAAATTGGTGAACCGAAACCACTACATGAAATTGGTGTTTATGCCTGGTTGAATCAAAAACGCAACATCTTTAAAACGTAAACTTGAAAAACAAAAAAGAGGAATGTGTGGTGAGACCCCACAGAGCAGACAGCTAAAGCAATCTATACATTAAATCATTTGAGAGTATTAGAAAAGTCTCAGAACCTAGTCATTATAAACCATTTTCTATCACTACAATGATTGAAACAACCTGTTTACCTACTTCATGGAAATCTGGGACTCCTAAAGTGAAAGTTCACATAAGAACTTTATTTATTTGTTGTTCTATTTACAAACTGCTTCGACATTCTCAATTTCAAATGGTAAATGTTTTCTTGTTCACAGAGTTAAGGTAAGGAGGGAAAACATTTCCCAGCCAAGTTCTTGGTCCTGAGCAAGCCAAGAGCCTGACTGGTAAAGGAGATATACCATAAACCCCAGGCATTACTATTCAAAAATAGCAGCAGATCGTTTCTAACCAGTTAATTTGGCTTTGTAAAACCAAAACCTTTTCCTTTAAGATAAACAGGGAGGTCTCATCCAGAAGAGGGCCCCCCCTCATAGGAAAAACAAAATTCTTAGCAGATCCTGGGAGATGGCAAAGCATAAGTTTACCTTACTAATTTCGTTCAAGAAGCACAAATGGTTTTGAGTTAAAATATTACTTGTTTTCAAAGTTGTTGTAACTTCTTGAACACTGAGCCTGTGATTAATAGCTCTTGCCCAACAGATCCTCAGAGATGAATGCTGCAGCTCCAGTGAGGGTTTCTCAAATTAAATAGAAACCTCATCTCGAAATTAGATCTATGCTGTCTTCTGCCACTCTGTTTGCAATAGGCCCTTGCATACAGGTGACAGAGAGCAGTTTGCAATTTTAATAAAAAAGGAAAGGGCAGTTAGTACTGCTTGGCTTGTGCTAGGTTGCCTTGGAAACCTGGCTCCATATGATGGGCCAGCCTCTGGCTGGATATTCACCCAATCAGGTTCCACCTCGGCTACAGACATATGATTGTCTCAAAGGAGCTGGGTGGCACCAAGACTTCAAGCAATGATATGGTCAGGCGCGTGAATTTTGAACGCCCTGTAAAAGATAGCCTCCGTGAATAAACTAACATTGTTGTCCTTGAATGAGTTAAGGAGTGTGTAGTGTTCTGTCTCCAGCCCCTCTCCCTTGCAGCCATAAGCACCATGAGGTAATGAGCATGATTACAAGTCATGTAACAGCATTGAAATCACTGCTGCTTAGACCTCAGGCAAAATTCAGCCCAAAGTGGGTTAACTGAAAGATAAATCTTTGGTAATAATGTACAGGACCTAGAGAAGTTATGACTTCCAAAAAATAGAAAAGTCCTATTTATTTCTTATGTGTAGCAGCAGATCAGCAGAATTTTAAACATCACATGAACACCACATCAATTAAGGGAGTTTCTGTGCTGTAACAGCAGCAGTGATCCACTAACACTGATTAATTGCACATAGGTGAGACCAGAAGCAAAAGAATCGTTTAATCAATGGGCAACAGAGGTGTAAATACCTCTCTTTCCATTTATCTATTTATCCATTTCTCTCTGCAGATCCTCTTCCCAAAATAAAGCAATGGAATACATCTCAAAATGACCCAAATAAGACAATTTGCTACCAACTCTTACACAGAAACATCCAAAATCTACTGAAATCTCCTTTTAAAATTCTACATTTGACCACAGTGCATGTTGTATCTGGTTAGAAATTGTTACTGAAAAGTGAGAAATGAGAGCATTTACAGGATATGATCTTCTACTTGTTACATTTTGTCTGTGCAGCCAAGTCCATTATGAAACATCATTTAACCACTTTTGCTACTTCCTTGTTACTCTGATTTCCAGAAGGAAATCCTGTTCAAATCCAAGCAAATTTTCTTAACAGCTTGAAACTTTAAATAGTGGAGTACAGTCTCACCTTGCTGATTTGATGGTAACTTTGAAAAGAACAGCTTGAGACATTGTGATTCAGTAGTGGAGTTAAATCAGTAATCAGGAAAGTTTCAATACTTTTTCTGGTCTAAATTTGCTTTGTGATTATTTAACCTGGTCAGCATATGTTAAAATACCAAATGTATCTCTGACTACACTACATGTCAGGTCTATTTGCAATAATGTCCAGTCTCTTCTATAATGAAAAACTCTCCAAGTGGCACTAGGTTTTGCAAAGCCTGTTCAATTTTGTAGTTTTAAAAGGCAAACTCTTCATTCAACTGGTTTATAGGCTTTAGTAGTCTTGATGTCTTGTTTTCATTCTCAGCATCTTTATTCTTCAGAAAACAAAGAAACACATTCTCTTCTTTTGCCACATCAATCACACAAGAAAAGCTAATGATGCCCTGTCAAAGTGACAGAATTAAAAATCTATTCAGGCATAAAAAACCGTAGTCTTTAGTATTCTTCCATATTCTCCTTCACATCAGCCAGTACTATACCTAGTTCTTTAATTAATCTGCAAATTTGAGGTTACTACTTCAGTTTCAAAATTAGTCCCTAGTCTCACATAAAGTTAGCGTGTCTAGAACTGCAACAGCAATAAAGCATCCGATCACACAATTTCAAATGACACTCAGATAGCCTCTCTTTTCAGTGGGGTTCAGCTACAGTATTTTTAAATTTAATTAAAAAAACAGGGATTATACTTGTATAATGTATCCAACTTCCATCATCAGCTGATTTTTAAAATTTAATTGTTCGCTATATTTTCAGGAAAAAAAACAAGTCACAGAAAAGCCGCCATTACCTACTTACTCTGGCTAAATTTTTACCATAGTAAACCTGAAATGATACTTCAATGTTAAGTATTCTAGTGTATTCTGCAAAAGCTATTTCATATACTGTTTTTTGAAAATAGTGTTTGGACACTGCATCTTCCAATCAAATGTGAAAATAGTATATGGAAAATACCTGCCCTACCAGGAACTATCTTTAGTGTTCACCAAAGATCCAGAAAGTTCCAAAAGCAAATTACTCATTCTTTTGAGCAGTTTTCTGTTACTCTGGAAATTCCTGAAATCAGACAATCCCCTTCCCATATAATGTTCCTGGTTGCTTGTTAACAATAATCAACATTTACAGCTCATACACTGCCTAACACTGGGACATAAACTTATTTCTACAATCATATTTCTATTAGTGGGCAAACTACAGTAAGAGGTAAGCAAGCCTTTTCAAAGCTAACCAAGGCAGCATTGCAGAAAAACCAAGTAATGCTACACTAAGATGCCAAAATGAGGAGTTAGAATCAAAGAAGAAGTTTTATTGCAACTTAATCAGTAAAGAAAATGTTTCATTACAAGAGGTCACTGAACAACACATCTCTGGATCCTACACCAAACAGATCCCTCTACCCAGCAACTCATTCCCTGTGCAAGAAAACTCAAGTCCTGTGATTTCACAGAAAGTATCACAAAAAGGGTCAAATATAACATGGGGAATTATAAAAGGAATACAGACCATGTGAGAGGAGGCAAGAGATTTATGCAAAAAGATCTGTATAATGAAAGATTTTTAAAAGCCCTTCCAAAGGAACTAACAGCAACAACAAAAGCTCCTAACCACTTTTAACCATATGTATCAGTAACTAGGATATAACTCAGACTCTCAGGAAAACTATTAACTTTGATCTTCCTGACACTTCTTATTCTCAGAATTACTCCAAACTATACATTTAATACTCTACCCCAACGAAGTTTTAATTTACTTCTGAGTACACCTTTATTTCTCAGAAACCTCTATAAACACCCAGCCTACATGTGTAAAAGAAAGCTTCTTTTTAAATGCTGTTCTTTTTTTCAGTCTTAGGTTCCCTTAGTTCCTTTAGGAGAATTATCCTCAGAAATATTTCCCATTATCTATAAAAGTTTATCAGATGATTTTTTTGCAGACAAGGCTCCTGAAAATACACTTTGCAGTAATTTGTTACTATGTTATGTATTTTTGACAACATAGTTTATTATTTAGTAGCAATATGCAACAATTCTCTGGAAGCTTTAGATAGTCTATTGAAGATGCTTTTTCATTCTTCCTACTTTCTCAAATTCTCATTAAATTTTGTGACATCCTATTTTAGACAGGGAAGGCAGACATTAAAAACAGCTTTGATGACACGTACATAAATACATAGTACACTTGGAGTTAAAAACCAGGCTTATCTTCCAGTCCACTCCATTAAGCACAATGTAGGAACCGACACCCAGTTTCTCTTACATAGCAGATTACTTTACATCTAAGAATTGATGGTTGAAAATAAAATCAGTAACTGACAGAAACCAACAGTTAAGTGGGTTCAATGCTAGAACAGAAGCTAAATGGATACAATGGATAAGTGTCTACATATCTCAATATAAACACATGTTTATTCTTAGTAGAGGAAAAAGGGGTACATTCACTTTGCTCCAATTTACCATCCACAGCTGCTTGCTGAATTGTAGGACTGTGCCTGAAAATGGTGATTATTTTTAATGGAGATGGTATCATACAAAGATTATGGTATCTTTTGTTCTTTTTTTGATTCACCATTGGTCATTATGAATGATTTCAATTAACCTCCATTTCAATGATACACTCAACAGCAGGATTGTCATTGAGAGCAAAATAGACAGGTTGAAGGACTGGGCCAGAAGTAATTTTACTAAATTCAACAAGGACAAATGCAATCTCTGGCAGATAAGAGGAACTAAACTTGCAATAGGCTATGCTAGGGACTGACTAACTTGGAAACCATTACTGAAAAGGGGCTGATAAAAAGAAAAAAAAAGCTAAACAGGTGCCCACAGCACACAAATGGCAGCAATGAGGACTAATGGTATCCTGAATCCAGATGGCAGATAAAGATAGGTGAATACTCCCACTTACTCTGTGCTCTTTACACCACCCCTTGGAAGTGTGTGCTCGGTTTTGGGCCTCACAGCACCAGAAAAACATTCAAATCATAATGTCTGGAGTCATATAGTCATAGAATGGTTTGGGTTGGAAAGGACTTTAAAGCTCCAAACCCCTGCCACCAGCAGGCAACTCTGCACTAGGCCCTTTTACTTTGAGACCCATTCAGCTTGGTCTTGAGCACCTCCAGGGATGAGGAGTCCACAACCTCTCTGTGCAATCTGTACCAGTGTCTCACCACCCTTACAGTGAAGAATTTCTTCCAAATATAGAATCGAAACCTACCCTCCTTCATGTTAAGGCCACTCACATTCATCATGTCATCAAGGAACCTAAACAAGCTTAGCCAAGGGCCAACTAGATAATGAGCATGTGGAGCACTTCAGGAAAGGCTTTGAGAACTTGTTCAGATGCAGCTTTGGAGGACCTCATGCAGCCTGCCAGTAGACATGAAGAGGTGACCATGAAGATATAGCCATGCTCTCTACTGAGATGCATGGTGGGAGGACACGAGAGAATAAAAAGTCAACACAGAGGAAGTTCCAGCCAGAAGTGTGAGACAACCTTTTCCCTCTGAGGACAGCCAAGCAACAGATGGGATTGCCAAGAGGTGCTCCATGAAACAGAATCCATCAGAATTTAGTCAAGCCTCCAGCTACAACTGACTCAGTATTAAAATACCTCGGTATTAAAAACTACCCTGTATCTATAACCACTCATCTCTTCATTGTTTAAGTAAGTATTCAAGACACTGAATGGCACTAAAGGGTTGAAAAAGAGAATAGTTTGCTGTGTCTTCTGTTTTGTTTGGAAGTATGGGATAAGCAGATGCCACTTCCAGCCTCACCTCAGTGTGGATTCACAACATCTTCTGCAGAACACAATGTATTTTATCATCATGAATGGCTGAATTGAACATGAGAAATATTTTTATAGTTGTATTTGCAGAAATTGATTTTATTAAATATCCCCCAAAAGTTATTTACTCGTCCCACTGTGCACTATTTGTAAAACTATTAAAAATTATTTTGTTTAAAGTTTTTTCTTACAGAAAGAGCCAGCTTCTACTTAGGAAAGCCAGAACAAAAGGAGAGGAAAGAACAGAATTCGTCCCAGAGAAAAATGGCTTTAGATCTATGGATTACTGGAAAGGAATATAAAGTTATTTTAAGGTCTATATATATATGTACTGGTTTGAAAAAGCAAAACCAGTGAGACTTCAAGTCAGTAATATAATTTTAATAGGAAAAAATATAATACATGCAATAATATAAAATAAGACCACTGACAGAGTCAGAATACAACCTGACACCCTGGCAATCAGGGTGTTGGTGCAGTCCGATTAAATGGTGGCTGCAGTCCTCCTGGATGACAGATGTGGTTCTGTTGAAGCAGTGCTCCTGTAGAAGGTGCAGGTTTCCTCCGAAGGTCCAGCGATGATGTGGAAAAGCCTGGTTTTCTTCTTTGGAATCCAGGGGAAAAGGCTGCTTTGGTGTTTTAAATCTCGGTTTTTATTTAGGTAGGAAAGGCATGGCTCCTCCCTATGGCTGGAGCATCTCCCAATGGGATGATGTAATCTTATCAGTCAAGCAGTGGGGCTTAATGGCCCATTAACAGAAGATATCTCCCATAGAGATAAGGATCAACCTTTCTTTTGTTTCAACAGATGGTGATAGAATACATTTTGAATTGTAAACCAGGACAATATATATGACTGCATTAGGGCTATTTTACTAATACTGTGATCTCAAAACAGGAGATAAGAAGCTGAATAAAACAATCAGAATGAGATCTGTCATTGAGACAAAACCACTACAATATCCATACAAATGCAGCCACATATAAGCAGCATATAGTTTGAGAAAACAATTTCTCTCACTGACCTCTCCACTTTCTCATGAAGTATACTTATTCAGAATACCTAAAGAAAAGATGAATATACAAGCAGGGAAAAAAGTGGCATGTGACACATTTGTCCTAAGGGGAAATAAAGAAAAACCTGAAAAATTCCAAGACTGTTAAATTGAATGGAAATCTTATGCACTTGCTTTGCACTCTATATTTGAATTACACCCTTGAGCAACAGCAGCAAAATCACAAGAGCTGAGAAAATAAATGTTTCTTTCAGTATTTCCTGTTCTTCTGGTTGACTATCATCAGGGCTAATGGGTAGGCTATTATCAAAAGAAAAAAAAATCAATTCCATTATCAAGAAATAAAAAATATGCTGAAAATCACTGCATGGAATTACCATGAGTTAAGGCAATATATGTGTGTATGCATGCTGAGCAGTGAGATACGAAAAACAAAAAAAACCACCACCACCAAAAACAAAAAAAAATCCCCATCAATATATAGATAGCATCATATTCTATTATCATCCAGGATTTTGCACTTGAACAATGATACAAAAATAAACAAGAAATACATGAAATTTTATTTCCTTAAACACAGCCAGTTTCCCCATGCACAACAGCAGTTGTTTATGTTACTTTAGTCTAGAAAGCTTTCTTCAGAATAACAATTTTTAAGTTTCAGTTAGGCTTCTCTACCAGTTTCGGTGGAATTTTTTTTAAGCAGTTGTAAGCAAAATAAAGATTAGAATCACACTCTGGCTTTTGCACACATTTGTAATTTTCAGTAATAATAATGAAATATCCTATAACAGATCACATCTTGGACCACAGAACAAAAATAAATAAACATGCTTACTTTTGAAACATGGAATTAGCATCTATAAAGGTAAACAAGCATAGGTTTATGAAAGGCAAGTCCTACTTGACTATCCTGATCTTCTTCTACAAGGTAACATGCTGAATGGATCAGCAAAATGCTGCGGATAGTATCTGCCTGGACTCTAGTAAAGCTTTTGGCCCTGTCTCCCATGGCATTCTGCTGGAGAAATTGGCTGCTAATGGCTTGGACAGGTGCTGTGTCACTGGGTGAAAAACTGTCTGGACATCTGGAGCCTGGGAGCGGTGGTGAATGGAATTACATCCAGCTGGTGGCTGGGTACCAGTGGAGTGCCTCAGGGCTCAGTGTTGGGACCAGTCCTGTTGATAATGCAGATGCCATTGAGTTAGGCAGGAGTGTTGATCTGCTGGAAGGCTCTGCAGAGGGATCAGAACAGGCTGGATCCATGGGACGAGGCCAATGGTCTGAGCTTCAACAAGGCCAAGTGCTGGGTCCTGCCCTTGGGTCACAACAACCCCTGCAGTGTTACGGGCTGGGGAAAAAGTGTCTGGAAATCTGCCTGGTGGAAAAGGAC
>VXBI01009132.1:12723-25340 GCA_013397375.1 Toxostoma redivivum
TAAATAACTTCTAGTGGCTGTGGCACTGCTGTTGTATATATGAATTCTTTCTCAAAGGAAGCCCTCTAGGACAAGTAAAAGATCTACAGTGATGTAGGGAGAAGACAACAGACATAAGGAAATAGTAACAGTAAATAGTATTAGCAAGTAGAAGAAACAGTGGCACAAGTCCATTACTATCCCGTTCAAGGCTTGTCTGGCCAGGAAAGCTATATAGAACGAGATAAATGTTTTAAAGGCTACGGTTTCAGAGTATAAGTTATTTGGTCTTAGTTTGTATTTAACCAGAAACTGGTGTTCTTTTTCTTTTTTTAGGTCACTTGAAACTTCTTTCAAAGCAGCACCTCAAAACCAGAAAAGGGCATGTTTCAACTCAGAGAGTCTCACCCAGGCAATTCTACCAGCATAATTACAGCTGTTTAAATACAGCAGTTTACTGGCTAACAACACAACTGCATAACATCCCTATGTAGACAAGCCCTCACTGTTTTCTCACATGTTATATGGGAATAACTTCACTTTCCTTCATCACAAAGGTGTTTAGTAATTACAGCACACTCGATAATAAAACACGCCCCCTTTTTTTTTTTTTTTCTTCTAGATAGCACTACTTTCTTTGGCTTGTTTTCCTCCAAAATTCCTGTCTGTAGCAGCTCCAGAGTATGGTACCTCTCCGTTTAGATAAAGGCGATGTGTCTCGTATGGAAATAATGTTGTTCTCCCAAGTCATCTGGAAGGATCATTAAAACAAAGTGACTTGACATTAACAGGAACTGAAATTGCTGCTATGGCTGCTGCTGCAACTGGAACATTCCCAGTTTCAGACACCACAGCACACTGAAGCCAGGCTGTCACAGAGTAGGTACCAGTAACTAATTAACACACCACTCACAAAGGAGTTTATAGAAAAACAAGACTGGTGTAGTTATTCTTTAAATGAGCAGGCCATGGCCAGCAAAGCTCTGAGGTAAATACACTTGACATAGGCTTCAAAATCATACAGTTAAAGAATTAAATACAGCACAGATACACTGTATTACTTTACCTCTTTCTTTGCAATCTGAAGCATGGTATCAAAGGAATCTACAGAAATGTTTAAAATTAGGAAGAAACTTGGACTAGAATAAGGACGTCCATCTCAGATGTGAAATGGTATCATTTTGAACTATCTATGGCTCAAATAGTTAAAATACCCTTCATGTAGACAAGCAAAGAAAACAGATTTGGGAGGACCAAGGGAAGCCTGAAAGAATTCAGAGGACCATCTCTTCCACTAAGTGTTGGGATAGGATGTTTTCTGAAGAAATACCTCAAAACAAGGACAGAACCTTAATTTTTGCTGGTTTTCACTATTTTATTAGACACATATATTAAAAGTGTATTTAGCCTTTTAATTTCAAGTATTTCAGGCCACCAAATTAGCACCCTGGCTACTTATAATTTTGTAGCTATTAATTGATACATGGAGAAAGGTAGAGCACATACCAACAGCTTTTCTATTTTTTTCTATGTGGAAGTTAACATCAGACTCTACTAGTACCTCTCTGAAATGTCACAAGAAAACTTAGGGGATTTTCCTAAGATGAAAAGAAAAGGTGAAGAAAGCGGACTTCAGACAGGATTACAGTCTTGCAGAAATTTGGAGACACATATCCTGGAATCTTGTCTCTTGAAATACAAATTGGAGTTTTCAAATAGTCTAACAATTTTCCTTTCAACAAAACTCAACTGTAAAGGAATACCACCCTTGTTACAAATTACAATAGGCAGTACTACAGTATCTAGAGACTCCTGTCTGGAAGGGCACTCATAGTTCCTCTTGGCACACAGAAGCACACTTGAGGTACACGTACTTAAAGGATATCTAATTTCTTTCACAGACTAAGTACCCAAAAGTCACAGCAGAAAATCTGTGATGCAGCACTGATGTGAGGTTTGGGAGTTCTTTAGTGAGGAACAGGAGATAAGCCATAATCAGGGTGTTTGGATGCATCATTTTTAACACAAATCCTCAAGGGTAGGGCAGGAGAACTAACCATAGTAAATAAGTATTACTCATGTTCAAGACCAAACAGAGGGTCATGTATAAAAACAGTCAATGGAACTATATAATCTGTAGATAAGGCACCACAGTTTTGTCAGCACAGGTTCATTTGTAGGCATGTTTCTAATGGAGATGCCTTTTCCCCATTTCTGCCATACTGCTGTTTTGTAAACATGAAGTATATTCTCATTCATCATTGCACTAGACTCCTAGTTAGGCTATGTACTGAACAGATTCAACTCTACGAGGACAAATAAAGTATGTCTCTCCCACTCTTTTGCTGCTCCATCATCTGCAGGCTCAAGCGCAGTATTAAAAATTAAACCTATTTAGACAATGACAGTATGTTAATCTATGCTGCAGTCTCACATCTTTCTCTCCTACCTCCAATTACAAATTAATTTCCCTTAGTAGAAGTGCTATAGCTCTTCCTGCTGCCCTTGGCGGCCATCAAATCACAGCCACAGATAACACGAATAACCTCGTTACCTGCAGGTGCAGGTTGGGATCACGTTGATCCACTTTGCGGGGGGCCTTGGCTGAAGGTCAGACATAACTGACTACATGAATCTAAGCCTGAGCTGGAAGACAAAGTACTTCAAATTCAGCTCTACAAATTCTGCATAACCTTGGGCTTGGTGTCATATGCAAAGGACTAAATTTCCTTTCCATCTGTCCTGCTCTTCCTTTATTCCCTTGGTTTTTGATTGAACCTTATCTGGTGCCTGCTCACTTAAGTAACAAATTTTAAAAAACCCCAGAAATCAGTGAGATTTTTTTTAAGGCTCAGGTGATCACAGTGAAGGAGTTCATGGTGTTTTTTATGCATCCACTTTGCATATTCAGTGGCATATTACCAGCAGGAAAAATACAAAGCGCAACAAATAAAAAACCCCAGAGGATACCCTGAACTTTATTCCAATGAGTAGTTTTAATTTTCAATCAACACTACTGCTTTTAACCCGCACTTCTTCCTTTTTAAAATTAGTTTGTCTATAAAAAAACCACAAATCACACCTGGATGCTTCACATAAACATAAGCATAAGCATAAAAGGTAAGTATCTTCAGAAAATACCAAATGTAAAAAATACTGTGTTCATTACAAAGAAGGAGAAATCAAACAATTTCATTAAAGCTATTTATAGAATCAGTGGTATTGCTGTGGTGAGAACTAGACCATGGCATCTCACTGGCAGCAGTGTCTAACTTCAGCAGTAAAAATTAGTAGAGCAGGAATAACTTAATAATTTATATGTTTATAATTTATATAGCTAAGTTTCACTATTTGCAAAATAGGTAATTTCTCAGGGTTTACTTGAGAATTAAATATATATTCATAGTTGTAAAAACAGATTTTATGATGAATGAACTATACATATATATTATTTTTACTTTGATAAAATAGTTCCATTCTACGTCTAAACAAGTAATTTTAGGGATATATATCTACAACTTTAACTACCTCCCAAGCCACACAACAAATCCTAATATTTAAAAATTTAAAAAATTAAAAATTAAAAAGCCAGATGGATCAGTAGACAGAACTACTGTTACCACATGGCTCTGCTGCAGTTTTGGTTTTCTTGCTATGTTAACTCATTAACAGAGGAAAAGTAAGATGTAGGCCCTGGGTGTGCGCACTGAACAATCCCAGAGATTAGTATCAACTCAGGGCATCAACTCTTGAAGCCTACACTCTTTTAGCAATCTTTTAAATTAAATTTGTATTTCAGTAAACAGGACAGCTAGAAAGTGGCGTTCAATATTACTCCAGAATAAATGGAAATGCCAATAAGTTAATATAATGAAGAAAGATCCCAGAGAAGCATCCAAAACTATTTGACCTTAGGATATTTTTTACTGGACAGGATACTCCAAGTGTACAAGCATAGAAATTCCTGTGAGGATACTTCCAAGGCAAGTGGACACCTTCTCATGATTTCAGTCTTCATGATGAGCTTGTGTCCAAACGTATATGGGAAAAACAGTTGCTGTAATATTTTGTTTTCCACATCTGGCTTTTGTTTTGCGATTTGGGTTGGTTGTATTTTTTTCTTTTTTGGCAAAACTGCAAGCCATGGAATAATGTTAATAGAGCAGGTTGACTGTTACTCAGAAGACATTCTCAAAGTAATGAAGCCATGCAATGGGCTACTGACCTTCCTGCTACCTTCAGAAAGAGAAAATATTACAGAATCACAAAATAAGGTGAGTTGGAATAACTCTGAAAAGAGTTAAGTTATTCATGCCCTTAACTTCTAAACCTCAGGATGCTGCAGTAGACAAAGATTAGTTCAGTGCTGCAAGCACCCCACTTCTGACTGGGGGATGTTCTAACCACATCAGAGCAGTGTGAAGTAAGTCCACTGCAGTCTAGAAGATACTATTTTCAGAAATGCTGCATACTTGCACAGGGAATGTCTGGACTGCAAGAAGTAAGTAAATAAAAGTTACAGACTCAACATTTTCTATTGGTATAAAATGTACATAACTGAACCCATTGCTGTGTTTAAAACCAACCAACCAACCAATAACATTATTTATTACAAGTTGGTGGAATAAAGTTACATTTATTTAAAGCAGATAGCTTCATACATTTTAGAAATTATTTCTCTATAATAATTTTTCAAGTTCTACTATCTATATTTCATTTAACAATGCTCCTTTTTGTTTCTTTTAATAGATCTGAGACATTTTTGGTGGCAAGAGTAGATTGACATAAGAAGATATCTGTAAGATAACACAAAGACAGAAAGTCCACGTGATTGAGACACACAGCAGATGAGTTTGGGGACTTTCATTCTGGAATGTGGCTTGCTTGCATTAAAGTACTAAGTACATTTGAAATCATGACACTTCGTGTTAACACTTAATTCTTCAGAGAAAGATCTGGAGAGGGTTATACTTTCCTGAGCACTGCCTGGCCTGATGTGCAGTCTCATTCAGACTCTCCACTAGTTATTTCAATGGGGTGGCATGAAGAGTGTTAGAAACTAGAAAAAGCACTGGGGAATACTCCATTGCTCTTTCTTCTGCTACCAGCAAGAGGTTGGCTGGAAAAAATAATAGTTCAAGCCAATGCCACATGTTTCTATTGTGCTTTAAGGAAACTGTGATAAAAAAGTAGATTCCAGGTTATATGTGATGGATTCTAAAACAAGTGACAAAAAGTTACGTGTAAAAAGTCAGATAAAAAAGCCCAAAAAGCCAGTTTGGGAATGCCAAGAGTTACAGGAGCCACGCTGGTCCCATGGTATCACTTCATAGTAAGCATACCCAGTTTGTGTTAAGGTGTTTCACATAACACTCCCTGAGGCATCTACTTCACTCTTCAGTTAAGGAAGGTTTTCTGTCCTCATGTCTCTTTCCTGCTGAGCATGCTAATACATATAAAAAGAGGGGTGAAAAGCACCTAGTTACTTGGTGCTTTGATAGTCTGCTTGTGGTTGGTTTCCTCAAATATATTATCAAGCTTCCATCACATCCTTGACCAGGTGATCAGAGGTACTGTAAACCTAAAACTTCAAAGAGCAAAAGAGGTCTCCATTTGGCACAGCCTAAGCTTTCACAAAATACACAATCTCTCTGAAAATATTTCCAGAAAAACTAGCATACTTTACACAGATAAGAAAAGGGCAGGGGAAGGTGAGGGGGAGGGAGGGATTTTGTTGCAGAAACTGATTTATGCTGCTTTGAAGGGGGTTTTTATGTGGTATCAATGTTGTTTTTCTGCACTATCAAGTAAAGTATAGTTGGAGTGTAACTTTGCCTTCTTCATTCAGGTAGAGATAATAAATGGGATTTCCCCACAAGGTCTATACTTTGGGAGTTTTGGTAGCACAGCTATTTTAGCCAACAGTAAAGAGAAGGCATGTTTTTGGCTATTCTGACTGTGACAACCAACTTGGACATTACAATAGTTAAACAGGCAAAAAGAATGACTAAAACCACCACATCCTTACAGGTCTCAGATTAGTCTACTAGTGAAATATATGTATAAATATGACTACTTCGAGTTACCTATTACTACCTTAAATGCATTAAAATTAATTAATAACATTTTGTCTCACCAAGATTTTAAAAACCTCAGAGAAAGAAGTGTTTTATTTGTGTATCAACATAAAAGTCTGTGGAATGGCTTGTGGAGCCTCAAAGTCACCAGCTGTGATGAACAAAAAACTGTATGGGGTGACTCCTCTGATTTTGGAGGAAATTTAGTTGCTGTATCTCTGTCAAGACTAAATCACTGCCATACCATTGACTATGGGAAAATCATTGTTAGAATAGCTGACCAAATAGGCACTTAGAAAAGAAATGGACACTTCCCCAGTCACAAATTCACAGCAAGCAATACCAGTGCAATATACTTTTACTAGAAATACTCAAGATCAAAACAATAATTAAACAACACTGGATGGTACTGCTTAATGTCCTATATACTTAGCAATACAGAAACCCCTGTAAATATTCAAAAGTATTTATTGAAAAAAATCCAAGGACTGTTTCTGTTATTAAAAAAAAATAGAGAAATAGTAAGCTGAACACAGGTATCGGAGGACACATATTGGTCTGGGAAGAAGGGCAGAAAGTAGAGAAGAGAAGAATTAGGCATTGTAAAAAATCTGCCAGGCTGTAAGCAGGGAGAGGAAAGAGAACCTGAGGATCATTTCAGAAAGAACATGACTCTCAGGTTCAGTCGGGTGTTTGTAACAGACCAGCCAGGCTGCATTTCAGCAAATGTCCTACCTGATTGGACACAGTACACTAAAAGGGAGTAGTTATAGTGAGGAGGGATTTAAAATGAAAGGAGCTGGGCTTTAGACAGAGTGAAAGCAGAGGCACCTGTTGGAACAGCAGCTGCCCACAAAGGTGGTGCAGAAAGCTGGCAAACAGCAGCCTCTCACACAGCTGCCGCAAGACAGGCAGGAGCTGTCCTGTCAAGATCCTGCATGTAGTATATGTGAAACTGAAGTTTCAGCTAACTAGTGAATGCATTAGGTTATAACAAAAGAATCAACAGTCAGAATGCTGAGAGGTTCAGAAATTCCTTAAATTAAAATAATAATAATAATGATGACAACAACAACAAGGTGGCAACACCAGAACTACCAAGATTAATAGACTAATTATTACTTGGGAAAAATGCTTAACTCAATGTATTTTACCTTTTGTGTATTTTAGAAAGCTTATTTTACACCAATTGATTTTCTTATTGACTGGTGGAAAGAAAAACACCTTGAAGAAAGCAAAAAGCAGAGTGGCCATAAAATCACACAGCTGGCAAGGGAATCAACAGGAGTCTTTTTAGATAGACTCCTCTCAAATATTAATTTTAAAAAATTTAAAAGGATTATGTTTCAGGGTGACAGAATCCTTTTAAATTAAGCATTTACTAATGCACTTAGTCAAAGTCCAGAACATAAAGCTCCAGCAATTAAAAAAAAGTTTACTTCAAATATGTACCATAAACCCAAACTCCCCAGATGATTATTTGCACTGCATAATTGTGGCTCTTAAGGCATATAGTCAAAAGACCAAAAAGACGTGGTTTGTGCAAATTATGATTCCTCATGCCTTGCAGAGACCTCTGACCCCTTGAAAGCCATGCTGATTATACCAGGGTAGTTTTTATAAAATGAGCATGACATGCTTGTTTTATTTTATCCACAGTTTTCATCTCCATCAAGACCAATCTTTGTCTATTAAAGAATAATTTATTCTTATGTCAAGCCCTTTTGTTCTTCTTTGCAGATGAGTCATCAAAGAAGAGTAGCTCTCTTAAATCTTTGCTTTATTAAGATAGTGAACTTGCTGTAGTCAAGAAAGCATGATGTAACCATGAGGCACAGATAAAATCTGGACAAAATTCAATGCAAAATAAATTCTTAATTGATTTGAGATAAAACAGACATTAATATAACAAACTTCCTGAGAGAACCAAGTACCAACGACATATGTTAGATCTTTAACCCTGGAGTTAAAGACTGTCATCCCAAGAACCTCAACTGAAGCTACGAAAGCACACTATTACTAAACAATTATCTTAAAACAGAGAGAAACATGGAAACACAGAGTTTGTGGGAGAGCTAATTCTTTAAATAATTCTTTAAATAACTCTAAAATTGGCTAAAATCTATGATAAGAGTGAAAAGTCTCCTGTACTGTCACCTGCTTTAAAGATGTGACACATAAATTGATGCATTCATAGGTGTCCCTTAATTTCCATATTCTGTGTTGTTAGCTACATATTATAGCAAAGATAAGATGTAATTATTGCCATTTCTCTTGCTCTGTTGGTACCTCTGTTTAGAAGATGCCAGATAAAACAGTATTTTGGACACTGGGCAGTCTGGATATTCAGTAACAGCTAAATCAGTTCCATGAATCATAGAAGAAAAAGTTATCAAAATATCAGACAGCTGCCCAAGTAATACTTTTAGATTATTATTTCTATCACAATAAAAAAGCATATTAATTTAATAGGTCAAGTGGTTAATCTTCAGTTAGGACCAAGAACTACTCAGGATGATTAGAAAGCAAAGAGAGGTCTCTCACTGCGTCTATTTTCATGGTGGCTGTAAGACTCTATGTTCTCTAGCATGCTGAGACTAAGATCAGCTTTTTGATATAAAGAAACAGACCTTGAGATTGTCATTATATACATAATTCAAGTAATCCTTTTGGGAAACAACATCATTTTCTCAGGAACATAGCCAGAGAAAGCAGGGCTTACAGGAATAGGAAAGCATGAATAAAAACATGGGAAAAAGTATTTAATGTCACACTGTTAGTAAAGAAAAATATATTGACACAACAGCAACAGAAAAACTGCATGTCATTGATCAAAACATCTTTATTTCTCATATATTCAAAACTGGAGCCAGGAGGAAAGGGAGGAGGAAGAAATATTTTAGAGACTCTGATAAAGCTCTAAAATACAACATCCCAAGAGCCAAAAATGATAGTACAGCAGTCCTTTTAGACTACAACAGGGTGAGGACAAAGCTAGAATATTACTGACCAACATTTTATAAGAAACAAACAGACAGATTTTAGAGATGCCAACCAAGTATGCAAAGAAGGAAAAAATTAAATCCAGATACCTACAGAGCAGAATGTGTCAGCCTCATTTCTCAAAACATAATTCTACAAATAATTTAGCTTAAGAAAAAAAGCTTCAAACTTCTGGTTCTTTACATCAGCAAATACTTTGCCTACAGATTATCTTCTTCTAATTTAAATTTAAACCAGCCATCTTTTTCCCAATACCAATGATGTTTTAAAGGGGTGAGTAATATACAGTAGATACACAGCATTTTGTGTTTTCAGAACACTGTAGTCACTCACTGTTGCTTAGAACAACTCTGTAAAGATAAATAAATAGACACAAATAAGAGTAATATCTTTGTTCTTCTTAAATTAAGCATGGGAAGGGAGGGATCACTAAGTTTCCTCTTGCCCTGGGACAAATACAGTACATGCACTTACTGTTCTTCCTTTTAAAACAATTAGCCACTTGGAATCTCTGCTGTCTCTAATGACTTTCTGCCTCACCTCAACTGGAATCCATGCCAAGAATCTTATATGTTAAAAAAGGTTCAAGTAGTCCTGCTGTAATTCTCAAAAGCTGCATGCCACAAACTACAATGGACTATACTCCAGCTTTAGAAGGCTCCAGGATACTAAATTCCCATGTGGTTTTGCTCATATTCTGCAGCTATCCCAGCAGAAAGTTTTGTAATAGATCATCTACATTTCCATTTGTGACCCAAAAGGAAAGCACTTCTATTTGTGCTCAGTTCAGCATACTGATTTTCCTTTTCCTAAAGGAATTATTTTTTTATCACATGTATGGAATCTACCAATCACCAATCAGTTCACAGATTTAATGAAGTGGAATATCAAACTGCTTTTAATTTTTTTTTCCTCATTATAACCATGTATTTTCTGGACACCTTTTACAATGTATCTGAACATATACGAAAAGTTTTCAACAGAATCACAAGACACCAGTTCTCATTCAGCCCACAAAACACTTGGAAAATGCTATCCCTTTAAATCTGCACTGAGCTTTTTAACAAAAGTAGAAATTTCATACTGGTAACTTCAGCTTTCATATGAAAACTCACTAAGAACATGGGTAGGCCTATCTCAGTAAACACTGAACATCTGCAAGACTAGTTAAATCCTCAAATGTTAGTTTGTACAACTAACATAAAATTATGTGATCTTCATTAGTCTATTGCTTAGACAATCAGTATTTTTTGGCAACAACTATTTATCAAGCAACAACATCAATGAGTTATTTTTTTCATGTCACTCAGTCTTGGATAGAAGTATTTTACTAAAATGAATCAGAACCCTCTCAGCAGGGCTGTAAAACTGCAACTTCCAGGAAGTTAAGAACTGCACTTCTTTTATTTTAATCATTGACAAAAAAAAAAAAGTCACCAAAAAAAGTGAACAAAAATAATGGTATTATTTTTGTGTCCACAGACCTTTAAATGGGTACATTTCAATTATAATTTGGAAATATTGTCAGGCTTGCAAAAAAGTATTTCTTAGACCATGACCTAGCAAAGAACTGTACTCTCTGTCCTTTGCAGTATTTTTTTATTTCAGTATTCATTTTAGTTCAGTCCAATGAGAAGCAATGTTTTTGTGGGGCTTAAAAAAATGAAATAAGATTTTAATTTATACTGAAAAATTATTATAGTGCAATGAGATTCATAATCATAATAAATGTATTTGGCACATAACTATGAATTGCATACTATTCATTAGGATGTTGCCGCGTCTTTCTCTTCCTGTATATAAAATTTTATGCAAGAAATGCAGCAGCGCTGAAAGAAAAACACTTGGGTTAATATCATAAGACATTGCAGCAATGCTGAAAAGTCCATGCTTTCCCTCTGCTCCCAAAGGTCTCAGTTTATCTAGATCAATTGTTTTTCATAATTTCTGTTAAAATGCCACAGACAAGTTAGTAAACCACCAGATAGAACAGAACTAAGTTAAACTTCAAAGCAGTAATTTCTTTTAGGAAAAGAAGAGCATCAAAGCATACAGTAATGTTTTCTTCTCTGCTTAAACATTTTGTTTTCCCTTTTAAGCTACCGTAAGACTCTGGCTTTAGACAAGGAGAAGAAGGAGAAGGAGAAGGAGAAGGAGAAGGAGAAGGAGAAGGAGAAGGAGAAGGAGAAGGAGAAGGAGAAGGAGAAGGAGAAGGAGAAGGAGAAGGAGAAGGAGAAGGAGAAACAGTAGTGGCAACTTTGCATATGATATTTGCAAATTGCTATTACTACAGCTCCAAACAACCAGAACTAACTACACTCAGACAGCTTACAAATGCCACGGCAGAAAAAGTTACTGAAGAGGAGGGTATTTCAGTAGATTGCATAAGGGCTCTCAGGGAAAACATAAAGGTACCCTCATAAGATCTGTTATTGCTTATGGTCAGTAGTCATCAAACTGAAACTCTGAGGAGGCAGCTATTTGCATAATAGTAATGTGACACACAGGAATTTCAGTAACTCAGCCAGGCCATCGTAACTTTTGAGTTCTCCAGGAAAATCCCTCTCACAATGTCAGTTTATCAAAGAAGCTTGACTTTGTACAAAGTATTCAACAACAAAAAAGTACAACTCCTAAGGCATAAAACTCAAACCATAAATTTTGTATAAATCTTACTTTCACCATTAGGCTTTTAAATCCTGTGTAATCTTCAGGAACTCCGTATCTATGGGTACACAGTAGGAGTGGGTTTTGTGTCAAAATGGTTTGGCTGGACCAATACCACCTGGGATCAGCCTCCCCTTGCCTGTGCCAGCCTTAAGCACTGCTGCTCGTTGTGTTTCATTACTGCACTGGTTTAATTGCAACAGTTAATTTGGTGCAACATCACACTAATTAATCATGGGGCAGAAGCTTGCCTTTGTGCCAAGAGAACCAAGCCCTTTCTCCAAGCACTTGCAGCCTCATACAGTCAGCCCCGTCAGAGGAGGGATTCCTTCTTCCTTGACTGAAGAATATGAGAGAGAACTCTGGAGGACCCTGCACAGTCTTGGAGTGCAACATAAATAAAAGGACAGAGACAGGGAAGATGTAGACTGGCACATTCAAAAGGCAAAAGGATCAAGGGCAGCAACAATAAATTAGCAACTGCAAGAGAGCTGAAAGAAAAGGCTAAAAAAAGCTGAGAACACACATTGCATTTAGTGAAGCTCTAAGGACAGAAGAGAATGAGCTGCAGGCACAGAAAACAAAGAAGCAGAAAAGCCTTCTCAGAAGCAAACTATAGAAATCAATAAACATCTGCTGATTGAGCTTCCAGGCTCTAAATACAACTATTATGAGCAGGAGAAAAAGGATGCTAACAATTTATCTTAAAATAAATAAACTGGAAGACTTAAGGGTCTAGAAATCCTGTGTCATGGTCACCTTTTTCAAAAATCTATTCTCTCAAAATTACTAGATCACATCATTTCTTCAAACAATGCCACAAAATCCACATTAAAGCTACAACACTGCCATTCTTTCAAAAAGTAAACCTGTTTGTTGGGGGTTGAATAA
>VXBI01009133.1:0-81423 GCA_013397375.1 Toxostoma redivivum
TATTTAGGTCCGATACCACATAAATATATTTCTTGTAATCTGTGCATCCACCATGAATAATTGTATCCATGTAGTGGTACAAAGAAATCACTTGTGGATCTTCAAAAGAAGCATTTTTAAGAGCATTGAGAGGGCTAGGACAGATGAAAGCTAAAGAAAAAAAGAAAAGCTTTCTGTTCCAGACCTCTATGGATTACCAAGAAAATATGACAATGGTTTATTTGAGCATGGAGCAAAATGAGTTTCTGCTAATACAGCTCTTCTAAAAAAAGGTTTCTGGGAAATAGTGGTCCGTCAGAGCTGATCAGCAATGCAGGGTTGGTTTGAAAGTCACTGCTCAGGGGAATTTGTATGCATGAAGGAGACAGAGGCAGCACCAGCTATTCTGATGTGGCTCTCAGAGATGTTGTCCATTCCTGGAAACAAGCAGAATTTTACGGTGGTACCAAGACACTTGAAAATGAAAAGACTTCATTGATTTTAGAAAGTGTGTTATAGTCAGGATTTACATTTCCTAGATCACTTGCATATCACTATATAAATTCAGTTGTAACCAAATTTCTTTGCAGTACTGCAAAATCACAGACAAAAACCCTTACTCTTAATTTTCTAAGATATGTCAGATGAGCTTGTGTTAGTAATGGAGACTTCGTTTGTTGGAAGTTTTTAAAGAAAATTTTGTATTGCATAGATACAAAAAAACCCACAAGACAGGCTGCTAGATGTCAGATGAGAAGCAGTAGGTGTCTTGAGTAATTTTACAGAGTTTGTCCTCATGTAACCCCAAAAATGCTGCTAGTTTTCTAAGAAAAGGGCTGTGAAGATATCATTGCTCAGTTTGAGGAAGATATTTTAAATCCCAAACAAAATACTTTGTAACTTCCATGAAAAGGTCTGAAAAATGCAAAAAGTATTTTCATTAAAAATGGCATATGATCCACTTTTAAAACTAGATATACACTGTAAAAACTTCACTGAAGGGAAAAAGATCACAAGATTGGTTACAGGGACATAGTAGGACATGGACTTCTTTGAGTGCTTGGCCATCCTTCCACCTCCCTCCCATGACTTGGTTTAATTGCCAAGGGATACCAGGTGGAATTGGAACTACATAAGCTTCCTTCTTTCCCAAAAGTATGGGCAAGGCTGTAGGAAGAATGGCAGCAAATGGTTTTCCTCTTCCTGGCAAACAGTGCAGGGGTGCCTGTGCTAGAAGGGTTACTCCTGGCTAATCTCTTGTGGACTTTGTAGGTTAATAAAAAAGACAGGATTTTGTTTCAAGAACATACTAGACCACAGAAAAAACACACTTCAGTATGTACTTGAACAAAAATAAGGATTTTCTGGTGAATGTTTCTTGCTTCTGATTCTTTTTAGTGGCCAGATTAGAGAACTTCATTTTCTGTTTACAATCACTCTAAGTCCCTAATTGATAACCTGGCACTGTTGCAAACCTGAGGAATTGAGAAGACTGCACATTTCTTCCTTTTACATCTCGTGAAGGAAGAAACAAAAAGGCAAGGTTGTAAATGTAAGAAATTCAGAGAAGCATAAGACAAATTTAAATAAAAGTAGATTCTTATTTGCAAGTCTGTGAAAGGGAAACCATTTGATTCAATAAGTACCTTGGTGTGCAGTATGGTTTAAACTCCAAATGAATTGGTCCAGAACTGAAAGCTTCCAGAGTTAAATACCACTTTTGTAGAGATTAAAACCTGTCCACTTAGTAGAAATAATGATGGGTTTAGAGCCATAGAACTCTGCCAAAGAACTGTGAATAGGACTTGATATAGTCATAGTCAGTCTTCGTAGTCACTCTTTCCACAGGCAGTGAACTCCTTCCACTTTGAATTCCTGTTTGACATTGGTCAGATAAATAATTCAGAACTCAACAGGTACAGTACAAAAGGATTTCTTTAATGAGGAGATAGCAAAAGAAGCTACCAGGGCTATATCAGCTTAAAAAGGTAAATTTTAGTGTATACTTATTGCTGAGATATTTACCAAATGATTTTTAATACCTCCTTCTCCCCAAGTATGAGTAATTTCAACCACAGTTTATCAGGACCCTGTTCTCTTTGCTGTGAATTGCATAGTGCAAAAGATAACATGTTATTCTCTCCTGCTGCCTGCTTGCAATTACCTTTACTCATTTGGGATCACTGAAATAATACTTTTCGTGTGAATCACGGTTGTTTAAATACCACACTGCAGTGGGATGAACCAGCCCAAATGGAGACCTTATATTTTTTTTTTTTTTCTGGACAGGCAAGGAAAGCAAAGACTTAAAATCCACTATCCATTGATTCCACTTCCTGCTGAATTAAAAGAAAAACCTATGGAAGTTATGCACCCAATATGGGAGATTTTGCAAACCTCATTAGGCATCTGCCTGCATCTTTAAATGTCAGATACTGTTATAAATGTGGTTGTCAGTGAACTCCCCAAGGTAACATGAGAAAAATGCAGGGTACCAAATCTCAGTTCCCTTGTATTTCAAGCCAGTGTTTTAAAAAAATCTCCTTTAATACCTGCAGATTTCAATACATGTATACTGATACAGCCAGGCATTTAAGAAATTAAAAAAAAAAATAAATCTTGATTTAAGCAGTAGGTGGACATGAGATACAATAAAATTTTTGGTAATTGAAGAATTGCAATATCATACAATTTTTCATGCACAGAAGCTTTGCATTGCCTTGGTAACAGGTAGCTCTCAATTGTTTTCAGCCAATTAAATGACTTCTTAGTTTTCAGTTGGTTTCAGTTGTTGGGTTGATAGCATGATTTGAAATCAGCTTTGTGATTATACAGCTGAATGTGAAAGCAGTTGATATCACTTGAAAGAAGTCTGCAAAAAACACTCTATGGATGTGTCGGATTAAAGAATTTGAGATGATTTCTCTGTTGGTTGTAATCAGAACAATATGCAATCTGTTGCTGAGTGGTGAGAAGGAAAGAGATGCTGCTAAATATCCTGTAGAAGTGCTTGACGTGCTATGCCTGGATGCAAGTTTGCTTGGAACATATTAGGAAGGAACCCGCTCAGGTTTTCTTTTTAAATTATAACAGCTAAATGAAATGCTTTGCCTTCTAGATGTGAGAAAGAGGAAAGCCAAAACAAGCTATGTGCTCAGCTCTGGAGGTCAATGAACATGTATATGTACACCTATGCTCCATGTACAGGTGCACAGCTGGGGAACTGAGGTTAGAAAGCAACTGCTGTAAATTGATCTTGGGTAGCTGATTTAGTTCAATTTGTTCCCTACTGCCATGCTCTTGCCAGAAGAGTGCTGTGAGTCAGTCCCTGCCTGCCCTTTTCCACCCAAAACCATCCACTGTGAGGAAATGTGCACAGCCCTTCATGACAGATTGTGGTGGGTAACAGACAAGGGCAGGAAAGCAGCAGGTGTGCAAACCATGCCTGGGAGAGCTGGACTCTGCACTGTCAGTTCTGGGTCTAAGGCACATAGAAGCTGCAGTCTGGGGAAAACATCATTAGCACCATTCAGACAAAAAAATTCCACAAAAGTCAGGGAAAAAAGTAAGAATGAAACTAAGGTGTTCTGTACAGCAGAGATGGAAAAATCACAAATTTAATTCATATTTGCAACAACCACGAGTGTCTAATACATTAGAGCCCTGTCCTAAAGTTGGAATGCAGATTTATCTCCCTTGCCAAGAAAAATACCTGAATGATTAATTAGTGATAAAAGGTGAAACAGACCCAAGTCCGAGTACTAAATGAGCAATTTCTGTTTGACAAAGACTGTAGATTTCACACTATAGCTGTTGTGATTTGCATAGCTTTAGAAATAGAACATATTCAAAATAATTTCCTGGAATTCAAAGACCTTTTTCATATTTGTTTTAAAACTAATTCCAGTTCTTCTCTGATAAAGCAATTAGGGAAAACTTAAATTTTATTAGATCTATCTCAGATTAAATTACCACAGCTTCTTACCAAGCTAATTACTTAGGTACTATATGTTGTAAATTAATTAAATTAGCAGTGTATGAAAGAATTTATTATATTTTTCTGAAGTGTGGGTTTGAATAGATTGTAACTATTTTACTGTGTTAAGAACAATAAAATATGCATTTTTTGGGTCTTTAAAAAATGTTTTGTGAGCTCACTTGAAAAAAATACAAAGGTTTTATTGTAGAAATCTTCTACCACATGAGATCATATTTCCAAGCACAGAGACTTACCTTATATCACCAATATGCCTTCAATATTGGCATTAGAAAGCTCTGCTGCTCTTTATAATATAAATTAATTGCCGGATATCTAGGGGTGACTTTGAGAGATACTTAGCTATTTGTTTTGCATTCACATCCCAGATTTACTTTCCTAACTTTTCTGTGTATTGGTTAAAAATACTGATGGATGCTTCTTTGTGCTCTCAAAGATGTAGATATTTATATGTATATGAGGAAGTTTAAATACATTTTATACTGTGTATAGTCACAGTTTCACTTAAGCTTTTGAATTTGATATACCATAGACTCTTAAAAACCAATAAATAGAAGAAGGAATATTTTGGATAGAAAGTGTCCTAAAATAAGAAGGTATAATTTATTACCTAAATAAGCTTCAAATAGACAAATCCATAAAAAGATGTTCACATTGTTGGTTTTTTTAATTTATACACTTTTGCTCACACCTCAGAAATATGTAGATGCTGCTGTCCCAGTTTGGCAAAGCCCTGCAGACCATGTTTAACCTTCAGGGATGCTCTTTAATAGCTAAGTGTCTGTATTAATAATTGACTGCACACTCCATAAGAGCCTAAACCACTTACAACCACCCTGCAATTTGTTTCATCTAAGTTGTCCATGTATGTTTAAGGTAACAAGTCTGCAAAGCCTGAATGAATGGACAAGACCTGCTGGAAAGGATTAAACCTCTAAGATGTGCCTTGCCAGGACTGATGCCAGGATGACTGATGTCAGGATCAGCAAGACCATGACTGCAGCAGCTCAGAAGCGGTCCTTTGCTTTTCACAGATGAATTGGAAAAAATTCCAGACTCTCCGTCCTTTACACACTGATCTGTTTAGCATTAATTTGCACTGGCACTGTAGACCTTTTGCTAATCAGACTTTGGTGTCCAGAGGGATTAATTTTGTAGAGAAAAAAACATTTGGTCATTTATTGCATGCAGCTCTGCACTTTTACAAAGAGCAGACCTGGAATTTTTCTTCCTGGTCTGTTCAGAGAAAACCAAGACTGTTTACATGCTTATACTTTCAAGGCCTAGCCAAAAGCTTGATTCAAAAGCTTTTTCTCTTTTCTTGCTGTGAGTACAGGTCATTCTTTCTCGTTGACGCTCTGCTTTCTCTGTTAGTTCTCACTCTGACTGATGCATACAGAGAAATCTCTCTACTCAGATAAACCCTTCATGGATCTCTACTTTGGATTTTGGGTGTTAATGTGTCAGCTCATTAGAGTAGGTTCAGTCTTGTGTGAAAATATTTATAATAGAAACAAAATTGATTTTAAAATGAGGAAAGTGAGAAGGAGGGTTAGGGGAAGGCAGGGTCTGGTCTGACACCCACAAATATCCCACTTACGATGCTTATTTGTCCTGCTTTAAACTGCCTCTGAAGCTAATTGGCTCTAGAGGGAAATTAATTTTTCTCTTTTTTTTAACAGTCAAAATTAAGACTGCCTGTTACATTTACCACTTTCAGTGCTGTTTATCTTAAGCGGTTAAGCTACCTCATATTCTATAAACACATTCTTCATCATTGATTTTTCCTTTGCACTCATCTCTGTTAATCAACTGCTCCTTATGTAACATAGAATGTAATGAAAATACATGACACAAACTTCTCCAAGCCACAGATCGTGAACCTCTCATCTTGCACTTTCCAGTCAAGAAGCACTTTGTTTAAATTATGTGCATTGTGTTCGTTCTCCCTTCAATTAGAGTAACCAGGTAAGGTAATTGGGCACCTAGCAAATGTGGCAGCTGCAGGCAAATAATCATAGCTCCAGCACCTGCTCCCATGGCAACAGATGTGTTTACACTCACAAAAGTACACATTTTCTTCCTTCTACACAGTAGAGAGAAAAAAGGATTTAGAGCTACAAGAAAAGAGCTTACAAGGATAAATTTTTAAGTGGTTGGAAGAAACAGTGCTTCTTGTTTGGAGTGAAAATTTAGGGAGTGAAAATAACAATAAGGAGCTGTTATCAGGCAACAATTAAACATCATCTTCACCTCCTGAACTCAGCGTGAAAAGGCACCTCTCAGAGGCAGATCTCACTCCCTTTAAAACAAATTCCTCAAGAGAAAGGGGCAGGAGGGATTCCAGAAGTTAGTGCTTCAGCACTGCTTCTGCAGATGTGACTCCAGTGCTGCTGCAGACGCACCATGTTTAGAGAATACTTTACAATGACTACTTTTTTAGAAGTTTAAAACTATTCCTTCAAAGACACCATATAAAAACATATCATTGCTACCAGCTTTGGCTGTGAGTTCGTACATCTGCTGCATCAGTTGTGTGCTGCCAAGCAGCAAAGAAAAATGTGGGTGAAAGTTTAGGGCCTGAGCTATGTTCATACAGGGAAATTAAGATCTTTTGCCTTTCCTTGCCTTCCCAACAACACAGCATCTTCTGCTTCTCCTGCAGTAAATCCAAGGCAGCCAATACATAAGCACTATTTTCACTTTCCTGCCCACACATACTCTAAATTTAAATAGAAGAGAGACCTGACCATGCTGGGAATTTATAGTGAAGGTGAGTCTGATCATGTGGGTGGTTTAGGAAAAACAACTATGAAACAAGCACAGATGAAACTGTAGGAAAACTTGTCGGGGTAGCAGAGTTGATCCTGCTTCAATTCTCATGTGGAAAACGTGGGCATAAGAGAGCCTTAAACTCTGAAATATATCTGTCATATTCTTTCAAAAGATGGTGCTCTGAATAAATATCTCATAAATAAACATTAAGAAATATCATTCCTGTATTTCTTAGACTTCTCTTTTTCATTCTGTGAGCTGCTCATCCTAATGAGCACTTACTTCTCTGCACTGTGGCTCTTGGTTGACTCAGAACAGATTCCAGTCACTACACTAACATACATGGAACAAATAATTTATAAGCACTTCCTCAAGCACAGAAGTCTGGACTGATGAAATAATCCGTTAAGATACTTCTGACATTCTGTAATGAGCTGTGAACTTCGAAAGGAGAAATTGTAACAGTGCAGCTGAAGTTGAATGCGTCTACTCATTACCACAAATTGTTCAAGCTTGTAGAATAACGTACATGAGGGTGGGACCAAATTTGGTGATTCTAAACCAGGACAGGTGACTCATTGTCTGTTTATGGCTGCAACTTATCCCAAAGTTATAAAAGAGGCACACCTGTTAGGATTGCAAAGCTCTGCATCCTTACCTGATGAAGAAGGAAGAAATTACATGCCCACTCAATTTAGCCACCATTTAGCAGGATTATGAGGAAAGATGTTAAAATGTCTCATTTTAAGACTGATTTATGATTTAAGTAATGAGAGCTGGTATTGCAATGAGACCCCCTTTACTTGTATGCAAACTCACTTATGCCAGTGGATCTCTGCTGGGGCATTGGTCTCTCTCTGCAGAGATTTCATTGCCAGATTGTGTTTTAAATGTTCTGTTTTGTTTCTTCAGATAAAAAAGTTCTGCTATGGCCAAACAGATGGAGTACTTCAACAGCATTAAGCACATCAGGATTTAGCTCTCAGAAATTACCCCAGGCTCTGCCATAGGTGGTCTAGGTGATGTGGTGCATGGTTTTTTTTCTCTGCCTCTTTTTCAGATTTTTCATGTATGAAATGTTACCAGTCTACTTAATATTTCTTAGGAATACTACATGCACTGCAAAAGTTTTTAATTTTTTTTTGGGTCCATCCAAATTATCTGTACTTTTAAGATTATAATGATATTATTATAATGAAAATTGATATTATAATGATATAATGATTGAGAATATAATGATTACTAAACTGATTTTTAGATTTAATTTCTGCTATCAAGGATGCTTGTTTGCAACTCTTTAGAAGAGCTGTGACAGACTTGCCTTAATGACTGCTCATAAAATGTCAGTTACATAGAGCTGACATCAAATGAAAATGTTAGATGTGGTACTGCATATAAAGGTAATAGAAGATATTAATATATATCTACCAAAATACTTCATTGATGTTTTAATCACTTCATAAAAAGATTCTTCTGGTACAGTTTTTTTTATTAAAAAATACTTTGAGCATATTCAGTCAATTCAATTATTTTTGCTCACTTCAAATACACTATTTCTGTGCAGTCTCAGTAAGAATAGTGTCACTGCACAAAGATGAACAAAAGAATTTTATGGTATTTAGGAAGACTGAATCCATTACCTTATTTAGGGAAAAGCTTATAATGGGCTAATAAAAATCTTTTATTATTCCCTAATAGAAGAACACTAAAGTAATGTGAAAAAAGGCCCCAGAAACTATAGATTAATTAGCTCCATCACAGTGTAAATATTTTGCAAATGGAATGACTTTGCCAGTTTAGTTTTGGAACAGAGAAATTGTGGCAAATTTAAAAGTCTTCCTCCAAAGTTTTCTAGATAACATTTGTATGTAATTTCTGTGTAAGTTTTATTTCAAAGAAAAGTATTCTAAAGCAAAGTCAAAACAAGCAAACAATGAAAAATGTTGCTTGGCAATATATTTTCTTGTTTTAATTTCATGTTTCAAATTTCATGTGTAAACCATTAGTATGTCACTTTTTGAAGAGTTTTACCTCTGCCCAAATGACTTATGCCTTATTCTTTAATTTGTTAGTCACTTAGGGTAATGTAAAACAGGCTACAGAAATAAAGAAGAGCCAATTGATTTTTGATATCCATTTGGAGACATTTTTTGCATAAGCTAGCAAAAGCTGAAGTAAGTTTTTTTTAAGAAGTCAGTCCTGTAAGTGGTATGAGGAAGTGATCTTTGTGTGCCTGTATTTGAGGAGTACAGTTCCCTGCCAGAACAGGGGCACTGAAGCATTCTGAACATATACTGAAGCTTCCACAAGATCAAATGAAACATGAAGCAGATCAGTATGAAAAAATTTGCAGTGTAGTTTTTTGATCTGAACATACTTAATTTATTGAAATACACAGTGGATTTTTGTGAATTTTCAGAATGCCCTTTTTCATGATACATATCATTTGTGAATCTGTGTTGACACAGAGTGCTAGTGTGGGAGAGGAACCCCAGAGGAAAACCCAAAAGCATAAATCCACTAACATTTGCACTAACGTCTTTCCAGCTGTAGGAACCAGCCTCGCCTCTTCCAGCCCCAGTTCAGTTACTCTAAGCATATTGGATCAAACAAGACATTTGTGTCATTCCAGGCTCAGATTTGCAATACAGACAGCTCAACAAGTGCTGCATACCTAATTATGTTGTAATTGAATCATACATCAATATCTTGAGCTATTAGTGCTCAGTCAGATCCCAGTGAACATTATTCTAATCACTTAAATGACAATGGTAAAGATACTACAAAAACAATAGAATTTCACTATATGGCTCTGCTCAATGTTCCCACAAACAAATTTTCACTGTAAATGGATCAAGAAAGGTACAGGAGCTGTGCCCTTGGTCAGCAGTTGAGTGTGCAAATCCCTTTCTGGCTCCAAACTGCTCAGGAAGGTGAAAGAATGCGTTCATTTGAGGTAAAGTTAAAGCAAAAAACAACAAACCCCTCCATTTTTCTTTCCCCATCCTCCAGAAGCTGCAGTCCAAGCATTTATTTCTGCTTTTGTTAGATTCAAAGGTCTTATCAATTGCTTACTAATATTACTGTTGGCAGGCTAATGGCATCCAAGTTTAACTAAGGACTGTATTTAATTTAGTTTGTTTATCATGACTAAAAAATAAAAAAAAAACCAAAAAACCAAACAATCAAGAAACTTAAGGCAGCCATTTATCAAACATATTCCTATTAAAAGTGGCATTTGCCCTGCATCTGGAAAAAGCAAAGGATTTTGCAATACTGAACTGTGACTTTCTGAGTCACTGCTGGAAATGACCTTTCCAAATCCTTGTATCTCTGTTGCATCCTGAAGTTTTCTTCCTTCTCTTACCTTTGAAAGGCTACTGCCCTCAGGATAAGTCGGAGTACATCTCCTCTATGGTCAAAAGTGTGTGGGCCTATTTCATATCTCCCCTTTTGACCTTTTCCTGTGAGGTTCCACTAGAACTCTGTACTGTAAGACCTCCATAAGGCTCAGGAAACCAGAAATCAGTGGAAAATGGTTTTTAGAGGAACAGAGAGAGATGCCAGAGCATAGCAGCTGTATTTGGTTGTCTCCAAACCTGGTGAAGGGCCTTGGCAGTACCTTGAATATAGCTGGCTTGCTTTGCCAGAGCCTTCACAGATATTCCCTGAGGATCTCCAGCAGCAACAACCCCTCAAGGCACTGGTAGTGAAGCCTTTTTGTCTGTCATTCTGCTGAGAAATCCTGTTCACAGTTCCATACCCTGTATTTCTAAGCTCATGGATAGCCTGTGCAGCTCAGTTAATATTTGGAATCTGCTTTCTGAGAGAAATTGTCTGCAGGATGGAGTCACTGTCACTGCCATTGGCTGATGCACAGGGACCAGCAAGTGCAGTTAATTGACCAGTGAGGTTAACTGACCACCCAGGCACTGTGGTCTTAGTTTCACACCACATGAAAGAAAGATTAAAAATAGGCTCAGAACAAAAAATAGGGTCCAGAACATAGAAAGGAAAAATTCAGTTATAAAGAGGAGCTTAAAATCTTCTTGGAACCATTTTGAAAATTTTATACTTTGAAGCATCAGAAGGCGCAAGGAAGGCTATTTCTAGCTGAGCTTTTTTTTTTTTTTTAAATTGTAACAGAAGCTACTGTATCTTTTGGAAAAACTTGATGGTCTTGTCTTACTAGAACGCATCAGCTCAGCTGAGGATAAATTTCAGAAAATGGTGCAATTTCATTTGCTGTCAAAATGTCCTACATGAAGGATTATACACTTTTTTTTCACTTTTGTAGAAGCAAATGTATTTTCCATATTTTGATGGTTGTTAGCAAAAGAAAATGTCTTCAGACTGTTGTTGAAGAAGTAATGTTAACATTATTTTATGAGATGTTCTGTTTCTAACCTAAAAACAATCCACTAGGATTGTCGAGCTTTCTCTTCATGCAACATAGTCTCATGATCAAACTATTGGTAACTGATGCTCTGACCAAAACTATTCCCTCACTTGCTCCAGAAAGTAATGATGCTTTGATTTATAGGGAAAGTGTCTTGACTTTCTGAGTAAATATTGTCATGGCAGTACTTGCATATCATCATCCATATGAGCATAAAACTGAAATGATACAGCTAGATCTGCCCAAGGGAATAACAAGAATTGCCCAAAATTCTCCCTAGAGTTCTCTGTGTTATAAAATGAGACCTCTGAGGTCTCTTTAGTTATGAAGATAGTTCAGAGTTCTGCAAATCACCAAATTTGAAGCTAGTCGACTGCTGCAAACCAGTTCACTGTCCCATCTCTGCATGTGACTGTATGGGGGTTCTCAGACCCCTCAGGGAAAAAACAAACTGAGCCATTCCCACAGGCACACCCCTGATACCCAGCAACTCCACAATCTAATGTCATAACTGCAACTCACTTCAAGCCTCTACCACAGAGTCACTGCTGCACTCCTGCCTTGGAGGGGGAAATTATCCAAAGCCTGTAATATTCTTCAAGTGTGCAGTAACTTTTGCTGGCATTAGTGGGAGGTAGTAGAAAACACAACCACCTAAGATGACTTTACTCAAGCCACAGGGATAATTTGTGCTGTCAAGAAAAGGACTGTACCCTGCCTGAGGTCAGGCTGACTGGGCAAGAGAAGAACTCCAACAGCTTAGCTGCTCTTTCAGTCAAGTGTTGTCCACTTGCTTAGTGGCAGCATTTCAGAGACAGTTCCAGACAAATGCAAATGTCCTGCAGGCAGGTGTTTATTTGAATTTTCATCTCTTTATGTAAGATGCTTTGAATGTCTCTGTGGGCTATTAATAGGCGTGAGGATGTCACTTAAACTACAATAAACCAAAAGTGTGTGATTTAAGGAAATGGTTGTTTGTGCAAGGAAGGCAAGGACTGATTGGCTTTTGACACTGGTCAACTTCCTTGTGGCTAAAAACAATCCCTAAAAGGAGTGACACATAGATATGGGAAATAGAAGAGCATATCTTTTCTTTGCTTCTACTGTAACTGAAAATTATCGATCAGCCATCTTAAATTTTCTTATTGTTATAGAGGTAAAAACTACATTTAAAAGTGCTGTTGATAAAAATGCTGTTGCTGGTGTGATGAACAAGATGGGGCACAAAAGGGGTCATTTGGCACCAACTGAGTGTGGAGGCTCTCTTGGACTTGCTTCTTCCAGCTCAGAAAGACAGTCATGGCTCTAAGTGCTTCTATTAAGCACAGTTACTTTCCTGTTGGTCCCTTGGCTTTTATTATCCATTACTTCAGCTCTAACAGTTCTTGCCTTTTATTTTGACCGACTGCATTGCTTGGATACTCATATTTCTTTTGAATTTAATCTGCCAAAATGGAACAAAGCTGTTTTCTTGAGTACAATTTCCTTCTCAAGCCGAGGACATTCGGCCTTTACAACAAGCTGTATAAGTTACAAACATTTTAGAGATTGTAACTTTGTTAAGTGGAAGGGATATAAAACAATCAGGTTTGAAATATTTACAGCTGAAGGGAGTGCAGAATAGGTAATCAGCTTTCTACCAGAATTGGATATAAGATCAAATTATAGAGATGTTAATGGGACCCTTTATGATGCTAGAAAATTTCCTGCGACTTTCTCAGACCGGACTTTGCTTTCCTCCATGGCAGACTTCTTCAATTTTTGTGTTCTTTCACATTTCCAAAGTTTAAATGACTTAGTGATGGCCCAACAAATTCTAAGTTAAATTACAGCCAGTACATTGAGGCATATTACTCAATGCTTTCTGGCCATCACCTTTGAATTTATTGCCAGTTTGTCCACCCATTTGAGGGCTGAAGACTTCTGTTCTTGGCATATTTCTTAGAGGTTTTCTGGAGAGTTTGATAAGAAACAATTTGTTTACTTTTAAGAATGAAATATAAATGTGGGCTGGTTTTTTCCAATTATTTTGAACAGCAGTGGTTTTTCAAGAATTAAGAAATGTAAAGTTCAACAAGGTCAAGCTGGAGCAGTTTCTTTCATCCTCATCATGCAAATATATTTGAAATTGTTGATAATCACTTGTTGATAATCTTTGCAAATGCAGAGAGACAACACAACTATATTATAAGTGTTTCTTCATCTTTCTTAGTTTATTGATTAATCTTCAAATTCTTGCATCTGAGTAATGGCAAAATGAATTTTCCTTTTACAGATGCTCTTTTTCCTCATCATAATTTTTGCCATAAGGAAAGAATATTGTATGGAAAGCAAGGAAAAAATGTAACATTCTCAATTGTGAATGTAATATTTCTAAATGTGATATTTAAGTCAAAAATTTTTCAGTCTAAGTGTACTTATACTTACAGTTGAAGTTCAGGTTGAAATACATTACTTGCTCAAATTATTTTGGAAACTAAATATACAGACTGCACTGAACAGGATCTTGAAAATACAGATATCAGTTCTCCATGTAAGCCAATTTTACAGTTATTGAAATAATCCATCATTATTATTGCAGCTAATGAAACACCAAGATTTCATCCAGTCTTCAAAAAGTAGTCATTTAATATAATATTGTATAGCATTTCCTTATTACAAAATAAATATTCAGACCTTCTGAGGAAGATTGAAAATGTTGCTTTCCTCTGTTTTGCTTTGATTTTTAAAATTAATTAATGAATCAAGTTGAATCCAACATGGACAAAAAAGTGACTTTGACCAACAAAATCCATTTAGTATCTCTGTCCCTTCTATGTGTTCCACCTATCTGGCGTTGATTTATAAGGAGAGCTTGCAGAGAGCTGTTGCTAGGGGACAGAGCTTTTGTAGTAAAAAAGTAATATTAAAGTAATATTCCTGAAGAAGAAAAGCAATTTACATGTTTCAAGTGCTGCCTACTAAAAAAAAAAATTTCAAGCCCAAATAAGCTATAAAAGGGAACAAGCATAATCTATATGAATAAAAACCCTTGTGTCAGGGACAAATAAAGGAGCACAGGTTACATACTCCGATCTAGATGCTAATCCTTTGCAACCTGGCAAACAACCTTGGTGATTTTTTTATTTTATTAAATTCCTTCCAATTTATACTTCATAACTAAGGTCAGCATATTTAAAATTAATTTTACCTACCATATACATTCACTGTTCCCATTTAACAGAATAACTTTAATGTTAACCAAGCTGCCAGTCTCCAGGGTAAAAGCCATAGGAGGGAAGAAAACTGTCAAGACCACATCTTGTTCCCCAAGTAGTTGAATGCTTTCTGAATTATTGCCCTGGAGGGGAGACTGCCCTACTGGGAAGAAGCACCCCTGTGATGGGACTGTGTTTTTATAGCTGTTTATGTCCAGTTATTTATTTCCTCTTTTTTTATTTTCTTTTTTTTTAACTGCTCCATGTATATAAATGCATCTGAAACCTTTCTTTTATATAGCTTTTATATACATTAGAAATAAGACAACAGAGAAAGATACTGAACAAATTGTTCTACAGAGCAAAAGAATAATTTTCTTTCATTAGAAGAAGCAAAAATTAATTATATGCTTTAATCTTTGTGGGAAAGATAGACTGTGCTAGACACCTTAACATTTTAATTTTAACAAGTTGCTCAGAATTCAGGCTGAGTAGAGAAGAGAACAGTTCAGGGAATATTTATGTAAAATTGTTACATTAAAATTCTCAGGATTTGATGAAATTCATCCCAAGAAATGAGCCAAAGTAATCTCTGAATGATTAGTGATTATCTCCTGGAATATGCGGACAGGAAAGAACATAGGAAACTAAGAAAAACAAAACATTTCATAGCTTTTTCCAAAAGGAGCCAAAGAATTATAAATCAAACAGTCTGGTTTCAGTTCCTGGAAACAATATGAAAAAAAATTATTGAGGTAATTTTAAGAACCTACAAAATATAAAGGTTGTAACATCAGGCAACAAGGAACAGGCAAGAAAGAATCATATAAAATTTTTCTGATTACTTTCTTTAAGAACGGTGGAAGCCTAGTGTAGAAAGGAGAAAGCAATAGATATAGATGTAAATTAACTCTGATAGTGTTCTTAAGAGTTTTTTCAACATCAGAATCTTATAAGTTTAGCAAATATGGAATGCATAGATTTGTCTTTTGGTAGCTATAAAAGTAGTTGAAAACTTCATAATAAATGAAACCACATCAAACATGTAGGGCACAATGAGTAAATCCCCATAAGCATTTGGTCATATTCTACTTGGTATATTCATGAAAAATGTGACTAATGGAAAGGAGACTATGCATTTATTTCTGGCTTGTGTAAAGATGGAAAGAATTTTAAGTGGGGAAAATGCTAAAAATGCTTGTGGAAGTTTGGAGAGTTATTTAGAAACCTGAAAGGTTGCAGCCAAGTATTTACAAACCAAAGTTCTGCGCCTGAGAAAAAAGAAAGTAAGTGGAAATTTGAAACAGAGTATTTTTTCCTTAAAGAAATAAAGAGTACAATGGAAAAAGATATAATCGGAAAATACTTTTAATTTTAGATTAATGAAGCAGTAGTTTGTACAGAAAACATCTAGTTATACTTCTCACTTAACTCCAGAGAAGGCTTGGAATGCATATTATTGCTGTTTGGGAAATGCATTTTTAAGGCAAAGACAAAGTAAAGAGAATCCAGCATTGTGAATGATGGGTTTAGAAAGCACCATCTAGGAGGGACCCGGCTCACTGAGAGGTGTGGAGAGTGAGTTGATCATATGAAGTTGCAGTATCAATGATGACTAAATGTTTTCCAAGGACTGGAGAAATCAATTTGTCTTTCACCATAGACGATGATGAGTTTGGATGCAAAATCTGAGGAAACTTGGGAGGATGGTGAAGCATAAGACTGGATAACCTGAAGATACAGAGAATTTGCTTTCACAAGAAATTGTTAAGATCAGGGCACAGTACAAATTATAAAGGATGGTCAAGGCCTCTATGATCCTAGTTTTTGTGGAGACATTATTTAAATGATCCCTGGAATACTCTTTGAGTCTAGTAACCACAAAATGATGTCTGAAAAGAAGCTAGAGAAGATTCATTGCAACTCATCTGGAAGAACCAATGCTGAAGAAAAGAAAAAATGTCAATCTAAGTTCAACAATATGAGCTTTTGAGGTGTGGACTCACATTGTTTTATGGAGGAGCATAATAATCTCTTTTTAATGTTAAACTTGTCAACTTCCAGAACCTCTTGGTACCTGCCACTTCCTGTCATGTAATTATTTTGCAATCTCTAAAAATTCTTGCACATCTAGAGGATTTTATGCTTTTATCATGATTTTTTAAAAGCAAGAATATTTTGAGTAGTCAATTAAAAAGCTCTGAATCAACTTGTTACTTTTTTATAATTTTCCACATTAATTCTCACATGGTAGTTTTCTGACATTTGGAATAACTGAATTAATTTGTAGGAGGGAGCTCAGGTTCAGAGTGCTGGGGTGATGGAGAAGAAAGGGGTAAGACCATTTACCCTATATTTGAATGCCAGCTCACAAGCTACTGTTTGTCTGGTCACAAATGAAAACCAGTAATGAGCTGAATGTATTAATTCAATTTATATGATTGAATAATCGCTGGCTGTCAAGTTATAAGCTTTGTGAAAGCCTGAATGTGGATTGTCAAATTGAGCATCCAGGAAGAAAAAAAGCTTTTTACTTACAATGGCTAATGATTGTTTGACAATTTAATTATACAGCAGAGGAGTTCTGAAGAGGAAATGTGGTAGGGAGGCAAGTCTGCTTATCCACACTGAAGTTTACTGCTTTGAGCTGAATCTGAAGACACAACATATTGCATACAGAATAGGTTTCTCACTCTACAAATTACAAACAGGTTGTTGGACGGGTACAGAAAGGGAGACTCTGTTAAAATTTGGTCTGTAGCTAAACTGATTAGAGCTTTGCTTCTATACCTGACACCAGACTCTTTGGACCTACCTTGTCAGTAATAGCTTCTTTTAAAAACCAATGTTTTTTATTTGTTGCTGTAACTTTATTCATGCTTTGTCTATATAAATTTTCAATTAGTTGGTTGGCATCCCACATTTCATCTGTACGGTGTCTCATTTAAAAACACCAGGGGTTTCACATGGCCCCACCCCAGACACGTGACCACAGGGGTGTCACCTGGCTATGCGGCCTCCTCCCCCATGCCCCGGCTATGCTCCCCCAGCATTACTGGTGTTATGCAGTTGTCTGCTGATCTCAGCACTGTACGATAGTGTAAAAGATGATGAAGGCTTTGATTTAAGGCCTTGGGCCAGAGACTTAACAAAACAAGAGATAGTACTTGCTTCTGGATTTGACCTATGTTCTTGGAATCGACCAGATCTTTCGAAACCTTGGAACTACTGTGGTTCAAAACGAGCAAAAAATATGCCTTAGACAAGCAAATAAAAAAAAAAACTTAAGTAATTAATATAGCCTTGTTTATAAAGCTGATAAGGCTGCTTTTCTAAATAAGGAAAGCTGTGCTGTAGTAGAGCTATGTAATGCAATATAGTTCATATACAACAGAGTACACTGTATTGAAACAAATAGACAGAAAATAGACACAAGGTTTAGGGAACGCATATATGCTTTTCCTTTTCTCTTTCAACTGTCATCTCCAAGCTGAAAATCCAAGACTGCTTCCTAAAGAAGAACTTCAGAGTTTGTTTGTTCAATTTTTTTTCAACAGGACAAAGAGAGACTGTTTCCATCATACACATTTGTGTTCAGATAACTACATAAATATGCTCATATCCCTTCTCATGGGCTAGGCAATGTGATTGAAGTGTCCTCCTGTCATGCAATGTTTCACTTTATGACATGAAACACACAAAAAAGAAAATCCAGAAAATTAGAAAATCCATTGTAAAGGCAAAGTGTATTTTTTTCCATGAGTTTAGCTCCCCGAGATCAAACCTTTTACATTGCATCTGAATTCTGTTTTTAAATCCTTTTAAAGATACTTTTTTGACAGTTTCTAATTAAAAACCAGTTTGTGGGCTTGTTTTGGTCATATTTTTTCTTGGAAAAAAACAGTCTCTAAATTATATTTATTTGCCTGGGTTTTTTCTTCCTACCCCCTTCCCCACCTTCCTCCACTAAACAGATTGAAATGAGTGAAAATAGTAATTCCTTCTAAATTAATGTGATTTTGTTTTTGATTCTTGAGGAGTCTGGTCACACAAAGATAGTTTTGCATTTTGTGCATTTTGATAGTACAGCATTTTGGCCAACAATTTTGAATTTAGAATGTTAGATCAAATGGTTTGAATCTGTCAACATAAATGATTGAACCTGTGACTGCAATTAAACAGCAATAGTGCAGAATAAGCAAGTCGTGATATATTGTCAAAATAATGGATAAATTGTAGAGATGAATTGGTAAAAATTAATATTTTGCAACCTTGATTAAAGGGTTTTCCCTCCATTTAACTGATTTATCTCCTCATCAATTTTCTTCTTCTAACTTGATTAATGAAAATATTTATGTGTGAAGTCCCAACTGTAAACAATCCAAAATCATATTAGGATGGGAAAACTGGTTTTTACCAAAGAGATTTAGATATTACCATCATTTAAATTGCTTAGGGATTTTTTTAAAGTGAACTTCACCTATTAGCTCTCTGCATTATGAGGTAATTTAGCACACGTATGTGGCTCGAGGGGGCCGATTTGGCAGCAAGCAATATTAAATCAGTTATTAAAGAAGGTATTTGGCAATATAATCAGCAAGGTTAAATTGATAAAGTAAAACTTTTCACTAAAATACAAGCATTAATTTAAGATTGAAAATAATGTGGACAGCTGCTCTTTGTAAACACAAGGATTCTCTTTCTTACACCAGTGCAAGCATACTAAGAAATTCATCAAGAGAACCTCAGTCAAAAAGAAAAATGTGGACAAAACGAAAAGGGTGTGTGATGTTGCAGAGCAAAGGCTAGAAATACATAGCTGACCAGGAAATGTAGTTTGATAGTCAATTATTTGCTGTTATAAAAATACAGGGATAACAAGAATATAGGTGTAATTCAGAAATGAAACTTACAAATTGTAGTTCGATTAGACCAAACTAGCTGGGTGATTTAATGAGGTCAAATAAAGGGCTTCCTGGAATTATTGACTCTTTCTTCTATGATACAGGGAAAAAGAACAATATTCTTGATAAAAGTCTTTCTTGAGAAGTTCCTACAGTACCCTCATTATTCTCAGACATGATCTTAGGCTCCCATGTCCCTTGCTGCCCTTTCTCTTGTACTTCAGCATGAGCAACTCTCATGTAGCTGTGTTCTTTGAATGATAAGAGAAATCCACTAAGTCAAAATCAGTCTGCTTCACAGTTTGATCAATATCATATGATTTGTAATTGTAAAGTTAATTTTAAAATATTTTCTGCAGTATTTTGTCATAGTAGTATATAAAATAAATTCAAAAGTATTTTCTGAATATGTCTACCTGATAAAAAGTTCAGCATTTCACTGAAAAGTAAGCTTTTATTTTTTGGACATAATATAGAACAGCATGAACTTGTAAATATCCATCAAGGGATTTAATTACCAAAGGAAATAGAAGATAAATCTGGAATTGCAGACTCAGGAAATAGAAAGGATCTCTGAAGTCTGCAGTAATGGCCATGGAAACAAGCTTTCTTTTCCTATTAAATAACAGACTGATGAAACTCAGCAGATCTGCTCCCTAATAAACAGCCCCATCTTGGACTACAAGCTGCTGAGAACTAAGAGCCTTGGTAGAAAAAAAAACAGTGGATATGATTGCGACATCCACAGTTCTTTTGGTAATGCTGAAAAACTAATGTATGCAAAACCATATCAACAAACCTGGGACTCAACACCACCAACTACAACTTACTAGTCAGCCTTTACAGCATCCCCAAATTGCTCAGAGCACAGTTGGTTACAATTCACCAAGAGCAGCTCCATGTGATCATCTCTTGCTTGTAATTAATTTTTAATTTGGAAAATGGACTTACAAGGAAATGAAAGAATTTATTAATTAAAACAGTCCTTGAATAGCAGAGTGCCACTACAGCTAAGATGAGCTGTAAGATGAAAATAGTTTTCTCTGTTCAAAAATGTGCTGCCATAGTTGGTCATCCATGTCCGGGGTGTGTTGTGTCTGCTTGCACCAATTCAGTAAGACAGGAAGTAGTGTCACAAGACGTGTAACACTCCTTGATCACATCACAGAGGAACTGGTTGGGGTGTCCACACTCTGTGGCTTTGTTCAACTCTTCTTCCTGCTCTGTCTGGCACCAGAATTTATGTTAATTCTGCCTAAACTGCTGCTCTGTATCTTTACAGCTGACTGACAGAGCAGAAGCCCTCTGGACTAAGGGGCTTCTTCATGAACCTGTGCAAACAGCAGGCACAGGGCAGGTTAGGACTGACTGGGAGTGATATGTATGTGTCAAAAGGAGAAGACTCATGGAAGAATTGGAAGAGGCCGTCAAAGAGAATTCAGCTCCAGAACCTGGGGTGGGTCTGATGGGTTGATGATGCCCAACACATCACACCCCACAGGAAAGTGCACAGTCCAGCAGGATCCATTGGAGTATCAAGCTGAACAGTATTATCTTCCAAAATGCTTAATGTAGGGAGAAAGTTTACATTTTGTTAAAATAAGAGTTTGTAGTAGGATACAGTCAGTCTACAGAGACAAGTAATCCTCAGCTGTTAAATATGTAATGAATGCTTCATCCAAACCCAGTGAAAAGTAAATCTCTGTAAGCAAGACCCCTCAACTTCTCCTATCTGACAAAATAAAAGTTGAGTATATTGAAGGTCTTCTAACCTTTACCATAATAATGCATCTGTTAGCACACATTTGGAAAACTCTTAGTATGTGACACGTTATGAGTTTTATCTGTGCATTTTGTTTTGTAAGTTGTTTTGTCACAAAGGTTCTGAAGAACGTAGCTGATGTGTCAACTCCAAATGGCTCTTGACTAGTAGAGATGTAAAATTTTGCTTGTGTATTAACATTTTTATTTCCTACTCAAAAAGTTTGCTCCATCATTTATGCTACTGAAATGGCTATTTAGCATCTGGCTCTTGTGTGAGTTAATGATACAAAAAATAGCTATTGACATTTAAGTAGTCATAATATGCACTTATTACCAAGCAGAGAGGCAGCAATGTTTATGTTTTTTAATTATATGAAGCTTCCTTGTCAAATTTTAAAAGAATAATCTCCCTTTAGACAAGTCCTCTAATATTTCTTATTTTATACCTCATTTGTGAGCAGTATAGCTGAATTGTGATACTGAGTGTCCTGGACTATCAAGAGCACCCTACATTTGTGAAACCTTTTATTAAAATTTTTTAGATTTGGCAAATTCTCTTGATATACCATAATGGGACAAACAAGACTTCAATGATTATCTCCATCCCTCCAGGCCTGGATCTTTTACAGGTTTACTAAACAAGCCTGATAAGCCCCATGTTTTTAGCTGCTGAATTGGTAGATTAACCTCCATATTGTCTGTTGTGTTATCACCACAACAATATGAGATTGTGAGAAGATGTCTCCATCCTTGTGCTTCTTACACATTGCCCAGCAATAGAAAATTCAAACAAGATCACTTTAATGAACATAGGTATTTGAATAAAAATGTAATGATTTTCCTCTAAAGTGATTGTTAGTCAGCTAACTAAAAACTGACAGACCCTAAGAGTGTGAGTGTGAGGTTATTTTGAAGATGATACCAGGACTTAGTACTCACATCAAACTTGAAGGAAGGGAGTGTCGTGATTTTTCAGGTGCAGTCTACCCTTATCTTAGATTGCAAACTAAACATTTGCATACCCAAATATTAATTTTGTGGATGTATTCTTTCTAGAAGTGATAAAGCAAGAAGTGATGGGACACACTTTAAAATAATAATAATGCACTTAAGCAGACAGCTTGACACTGGAATGAGTGCAGAAGCACTTGCTTTTCTTGGAGTCTCAGGTCTTCATTTATTTATTATTTAATCAGATACACTCAAACTCTAAAGAGGAGATTGACTTGTAATATTATCTTGCCTTGAAAATAAAACATTTCATTACAAAAGGGACTACTTTCAGGGAATACAGAAATTTTTCTCCTCTACTAATCCTAGTAGTTCTCCTTCTTCTTCCTAATCTTTCTTGTCCATTTTGAAAGTGACAGGTAACAAAATTATTTCATACTCAAACTAAATTCCTCTACATCACTCCATAATCTTCCATAATCCATGCATTAATCTCCCTCTACTTCATCTCCTCCTCTGATGCCAGAACTTCTGTGTTTTTAATATTCCCAGTCTCCTATTGAGTTGTTCCTCTCATTTTCTTCTGGGACTCTGATTTTCCCCATGGTAGATTGGTCTCTGAATTCAGTACAGCTCTTAGAAAAGTGGTTCAATCATGATTTTTCCTGTGCAACGCTCTCACTCTCCGTATCCGACCTGCCTGTGTGCCTTCACTGTCATAAAGTATTCTTTGTCCATTCTCTGTAGTTAATGGAAATTATTTAAGGCTTCTCTGGCTTTAAATGTTAACAGGAAGTGAAGACTGAGCAGGCCCAGGAGTTTTGTTTTACCCCAGAGGTTCATGAACCACAGTCCCCTACTTCTTTGGTCATAAACTGGAGGAGGGTGAACCTAGCTACTTTTTCATTGCTTTTCTTCCCCTGTTTCTTTCTTTAATGTTTGCATCTGTCACAAAAAAGTCATCACTGTGAGGCCACGAAAAGACTATGAAATTTCAGAACGGTTTAGCTGCAGCATCTACTATTTATCGTGGTACAAAGAAATGCCAGACAGTTGAATGTGAAACAATACCTCAGTCAGCCAAAAGGATGGACATTGCTTTGTCCTCTGGAAGCCTTCCATTAAGGTCATTCGTCTTTGGCTAGCCTGACTCTAGGGGAATATTAAAAACATACTTTGTGTCTGCAGAGACTGATTGCTATGTATGTGGATGACATATGTATTGGTGAAAAATCTAGAGACACCTTTCCCATATCATTTATGGCACTGCAAATTAATACAAGTTAATTTTAAGAGATAGGAAGAACAATAACAAACTGAAACTGATGTCTTGATAAAGGTCACACCCAGTCTGACTTATGTTTGCTAAAGCTGTCATTCAAATAAATGCTTTAAATTTGCTTTACCTATTTATAAAGTAAGTTAGAGGCTAGATGATTAGTGCAAGGTAAAAAAGGCTTAAAGATTTAGCAGATTTATCACTTCTAAGTCTGTAGCAATGTATTTGAACAACCTAAGCCATAGTTTATACACCAGGTACACCAGCCAAACCATTTTTAGCTGTTCTTATCAAACACTAGAATTTGCCAAGGCTACTGAAACATAAATTCTGCTAAATTGGGAAAGAAGAAGCTGTAAACAGAAGATCAAGATTGCAAGGACCAAGATGAAGGTGGGTGGTGAAGCACTGGACTGTAACCAATCGTATTTCCTGCAAGGTGCATGCAGAGTGCGTGGGCAAGATAGAGGCACCAGTCAAGTAATGTGTGATCACATTGACAGTAGTTTTAGAATGTATAAGTAGGGTATAAGGTAAACAATAAAGTGGCTTCTGCTTAATCGCATTGGTTAGTTGTTTGGAAGTCCTTTGTTCCTGCTTAAGTCTTAGTTGGGGGAGTTTCTGTAGGTTATTAAAATGACATCTACTTATTTCATTAAATACCTGTCACTAATGAGCGCTTCACAGTTAGCTTTGTGTGTATACTGTATTCATAAATATGACTTTTTTTTTAAAGTCCATGAATTACAAGAAAAACATTAAAAATGTTCAAACTTCTTGATTTCCATAAGAGTTATAACACAAGTCTCTGAGTATCAATTTTTTTCTGTTTCTTTGTTAATGATGCATTATTGATGCATAAAAATATGTGTTCAAGGGATGTTAGAACAAACAATTTCATTGTAGTGACTGTGAAAAATAAATGCAGTACTAGTTAGATAAAAACAACTTCACTCAATGGCAGATTTTATTTGCAAGAGATGAAAAAATGTCTTCATATTTCAAAGAACAGCAAGCTACACACCAGGTTAGCTGAACTATTAAGGATTACAGATTCAACATCATTTTTTGGTTTCGTCTTGAATGCAGGACTTCTTGTACATTTTTCTCAACCTTGCCTGGATCTTCCATAATAAAACCATGTACAAAAAGAAATTCCTGTATACACTTTCTCTAGAAGCATAGCATCTATTTCCCCATGCCTTGTCACACTTCTGTCAAAAGATTTTTAAGCTTATTCAGATTTCTCATAACTTGGCTAAGTTTGTGCATTTTATTAAACATTCGGTACAGAAAAGTTAAAAAGTGCCAATGGCTGAACAATACTAAGCAGCATTAACATATAAACAATCTTCATTGGGTTATATTAATTTTCAGTGATGTGTTTGGCAAGAATATTTGCTTCATAATAGAATTTTTAGTCTTTATCAGGGTGCTTCCCAAATTTACCACTTGTTCTGGCAAAAAAAATTCCCAAACAAACCATAAATAGATTCTTGTGGTTTTGTTACAGCTAGTCATTTTGTCATGATTAACCCTTTCTAGGGATTTCTGTTCAATGTTAGACAATATGTGTTGCCTTTAAGATGTCCTTTATAACCCAAACACTTTTACTTATTGGAATTACATTGGAGCAAGATACCTAACATGCGAGATGAGCTCTTGAGTATCAGCATTCTTCTAAAATTTTTCAAGAAGTTTTAAAAATTCTAATAAACTTTCTCAGCTAATACCTGACGCATGGCAACCTAGCAAATGATTCTTGGCTAGCTTTTTGACAGAAAAGAGAAAGCTGGATTAGCAGTGGTCTCATTTCCAGCTGTTTCCAAAATAGTAATATTTCAGTACTCTATTTTATATAGAGCAAAACTTAATACACTGAAAACACAGACATCTGGTTGGTTACTTTTTTCAAAGGCATCAGTGGGTTTAATTCATATGTGAGCTGTTGAGGACGAGAAATCTATAACATCATCTGGAGTTACCAGAAACTAATGGGGCATCAAATATTTTGTAAATTAGTCGTGAGGTACACAAGGTGCACTTCAGGTGGATGGTCCAGCTGCATTGAGGCTGCTTTGAGGCACAGTCTGTCAGAAGAGAGCTGTTGCCTGAGACAGCTCAGGATCACCCAGTACTTGATCTGATATGTCGGATTTTTCTCCATCAATTTTATAACCTCGACTACTTAAACAATAGAAAAATTTCACTTGAATCAATACAGCACTGTGTCCAGAGAACATAATCCATATATTTAACTTCAAAATAAGTGTCTTTCTAGCAGATAAACACTGTTGGCATGCAGCCTTGTTACACGTCCCTCATGGCTTGGAAGTTAATAGCCAGATGCAAAGCTTGTTCTCTTGCTTTTCCTCATTTCTGAAGATCAGGCTGACATTATCAAGGGGTGAGAAACTGATTAATCCACTCCATTGCTAGTGCATTTATCACTAAGTCTAATCACTAAAATATAGCTTGTGTGTCAGTATTTTGAAGAACTGAGTATTATATAAGGAGCAATTTCTACCAAGATCCTCTTCTGGCTACATACAAGGCAAGTTCTAGGGAGGAGTTACAAATTTTATATCATTTTGCTTAGAGCTATTAATAATTACAAATTCTCTCTTTCACAATTTTTACTAGTGGAGTACCCGTTTGCATTCAGATTTTGAGCCCCATTTATTTTGTTTTATTCATCACTCAGGCTGATCCAGTGGCTCAGCAACATGCTACAATTCTCTTAGTTGGTGGTTGTTTACATAGCACCTGGAAAAGGAGAGAACAAAAAAACTTTGTTTGCTAGTACTGTTTTCATTTACTCCAGCTTCTTGATTTGGTTTGTATATGTATCTTTGCAATTGATAATTTGAGACTCAATTTCCTTTGAGCAACCTGGTCTAGTGAAAGTTGCTCCTGCCTGGGGAGTCAGACCAGATGACATTTAATGGTCCCTTCCCACACAAAGCATGCTATGATTCTATGATAACAGCACTCGGTTTGGGGGCTTCTACTACTTTTCTTAGTTAAAAAGAAACTAAGTTTCTGGAATTGCAAACTGAGTACCAGAATTTAGACAGGGAAGTTGAAGGGGAAAATAACAACTTGGAAGCATAACATTTTAAAGACAACATATTGTAAGGTGATATAAAAACCACTCAGAGGATGAGATTGTTTGATCAAGAATGCACAATGGAGATAAAATCTGNTCAGGGTGCTTCCCAAATTTACCACTTGTTCTGGCAAAAAAAATTCCCAAACAAACCATAAATAGATTCTTGTGGTTTTGTTACAGCTAGTCATTTTGTCATGATTAACCCTTTCTAGGGATTTCTGTTCAATGTTAGACAATATGTGTTGCCTTTAAGATGTCCTTTATAACCCAAACACTTTTACTTATTGGAATTACATTGGAGCAAGATACCTAACATGCGAGATGAGCTCTTGAGTATCAGCATTCTTCTAAAATTTTTCAAGAAGTTTTAAAAATTCTAATAAACTTTCTCAGCTAATACCTGACGCATGGCAACCTAGCAAATGATTCTTGGCTAGCTTTTTGACAGAAAAGAGAAAGCTGGATTAGCAGTGGTCTCATTTCCAGCTGTTTCCAAAATAGTAATATTTCAGTACTCTATTTTATATAGAGCAAAACTTAATACACTGAAAACACAGACATCTGGTTGGTTACTTTTTTCAAAGGCATCAGTGGGTTTAATTCATATGTGAGCTGTTGAGGACGAGAAATCTATAACATCATCTGGAGTTACCAGAAACTAATGGGGCATCAAATATTTTGTAAATTAGTCGTGAGGTACACAAGGTGCACTTCAGGTGGATGGTCCAGCTGCATTGAGGCTGCTTTGAGGCACAGTCTGTCAGAAGAGAGCTGTTGCCTGAGACAGCTCAGGATCACCCAGTACTTGATCTGATATGTCGGATTTTTCTCCATCAATTTTATAACCTCGACTACTTAAACAATAGAAAAATTTCACTTGAATCAATACAGCACTGTGTCCAGAGAACATAATCCATATATTTAACTTCAAAATAAGTGTCTTTCTAGCAGATAAACACTGTTGGCATGCAGCCTTGTTACACGTCCCTCATGGCTTGGAAGTTAATAGCCAGATGCAAAGCTTGTTCTCTTGCTTTTCCTCATTTCTGAAGATCAGGCTGACATTATCAAGGGGTGAGAAACTGATTAATCCACTCCATTGCTAGTGCATTTATCACTAAGTCTAATCACTAAAATATAGCTTGTGTGTCAGTATTTTGAAGAACTGAGTATTATATAAGGAGCAATTTCTACCAAGATCCTCTTCTGGCTACATACAAGGCAAGTTCTAGGGAGGAGTTACAAATTTTATATCATTTTGCTTAGAGCTATTAATAATTACAAATTCTCTCTTTCACAATTTTTACTAGTGGAGTACCCGTTTGCATTCAGATTTTGAGCCCCATTTATTTTGTTTTATTCATCACTCAGGCTGATCCAGTGGCTCAGCAACATGCTACAATTCTCTTAGTTGGTGGTTGTTTACATAGCACCTGGAAAAGGAGAGAACAAAAAAACTTTGTTTGCTAGTACTGTTTTCATTTACTCCAGCTTCTTGATTTGGTTTGTATATGTATCTTTGCAATTGATAATTTGAGACTCAATTTCCTTTGAGCAACCTGGTCTAGTGAAAGTTGCTCCTGCCTGGGGAGTCAGACCAGATGACATTTAATGGTCCCTTCCCACACAAAGCATGCTATGATTCTATGATAACAGCACTCGGTTTGGGGGCTTCTACTACTTTTCTTAGTTAAAAAGAAACTAAGTTTCTGGAATTGCAAACTGAGTACCAGAATTTAGACAGGGAAGTTGAAGGGGAAAATAACAACTTGGAAGCATAACATTTTAAAGACAACATATTGTAAGGTGATATAAAAACCACTCAGAGGATGAGATTGTTTGATCAAGAATGCACAATGGAGATAAAATCTGAGAGAGGCAGTGCTTCTAGTCTGTGATCTGTTATTTATAGCGAGAAAATGTGGTCATTGTGCAGTCCTCAGTTTCCTGGTAGAAACTACAGTTTCTTTGTTACACAATAAGGACTAAATTGGGTGTTTTTTTCAAGCTATGAACAGGGAGCAGCATGTGGCTTGTCTGTTCCAAGAACAAACCCAGAAACTAGACTGTGTTTTGTGGGTCTAACTTTTTTTTTTTTTTTAACCTTAGTTTTCATCAAGCAGAAAAGAGAGTGTGTTTCTTTCTGTGGTATAGTGAATGAGGCTGAAAGCAGATGTGTTATTGTCTCTGTAATTCTAAATCTTCTGAAGTGGATGTAATCCTGCTCTGAAGGTTTATCTGTGCATCCAGCTTCTTCAAGGTGGACACAGGTACAAAGGATAAAAAGCTTTTCTCACAAGGCTTTCAGAGTGACACAAATCATTATAACTGGGAGAAGCTTTTTTTTTAATACAGAAGGCATTTTTTTTCTCCTAAAAATAATTTGTATGGTATTAGTTACAAGCATTGTGACATCTCAAAGGCCATTTAGAAGAGTATTTTAAACTTCTATTAATTGCTATTTCATCTCTTCCTATCAGAAACTGCAAGCTGGCCAGTTCAGATATATTTGCCAGGTTCAACTCCTGTTCAGATTTGTTTTCTTCCTTAAAGATACACAAAACAAACTTTAACAAAGACTTCAATGTCTATTTTCAGATTGACTTTCATTGAGCATCAAGACAACAACAATGGAATAATTTTAGAGAGAGTTTGGTAAGGTAGATAGATGTTTCTGGGGTGCAAAATTACATATCTCACAATAGAAGCTAATTCTGAAAGGAAAATATTAGTGCAAGTTAAAAAGCAAACAAATCAAAATTTAAATGGAAACACCTCCCTCTTCAACAAATACAAAGAAAAAACTCATGAGGAAATTTTTGATGCCTTACCAGAGAATGTCTCACTTTCCAGAAGTTTATCCTTTTGGTTTGTTTCAATGTGTTGTGACCTATGTGAAAAAAACAGTAAGAAAGAATAATTTTGTCACTTTTGACATCCAGTTATTACAAGAAAAAGTGGAAGAGGTCCATCTCTGCTTCAGTGTAACTACAGAAAAGAGCCATGACAAAAAAAAAAGTCTGCATAATGCTAAGGTTTGAAAGCATAAAAGAAGCTGATATGAGTTAAACAGTTATGATGTATTTAAACTAAAAAATATTAAAGCTTTAACTTTAATTTCTGTTATAGTTGGAGCAATTTACATCCAGTGGTTTCTGTCACCACCATTTTCTAGAGAAATGAAATATTAAAAAATATGTGCATACTTTAATGTTGCATTGAAGATGAAGAAGGATGGCACATGTGATGTTAAAATCCTTTCTCTTAGAATGACTTTGATGCATGCAGTAGATCTTGTAGTATATGTAACCCTCCACCTAACATTTAAATTTTAGCTGTGTACATAATTTCTTTGCTTACCAGCACACTAAATTTTTCATTTCTTCTTCTGCCTTTCCTTCATCTTTCTAAAATAAGCATGTACTTTTCAAGTGTCTCTCATCCTCTACAATTCTTTCATTTGGTTTAGCTCAATTTTCCTTCTCTTGTTTAATAGACTACTTCTACCTTGCTTTTCCAGTAATTTCCTTCTTCTGCTTCAGTTCAATGTATCAGAACAGTTTTTTTCTAATCAAAGTAAAATAACATTAATGAAGCAATGATAGAACATTACATGGCCAATAGCTTTGCTAACCTTTTGCTTTTGGGGAACTGAAGTGGGAAGAAATGGTGCAATATGAGGGTATAGATATTTATATATAAAGCTGAGTATTTGGAAGGTACAAATAGCAAAGCAAAGGCAGTTCTGAGGGCCAAGCTCATTAAAGTGACTTTGTTTTGAGTCCAAGGCCAATGTTTCAAGCATTACCATTGGAAGAAAGGCATGTTCTCACTCTCAGAACATCTTGAAAACACCTTATTTTTGCGCTACCAGCTGCAGGGACAAGTCACAACAGAAACTTGCAAACACTAAGACAGACTTGAGATTAAAAAATATGACCAAAATTCCCTCTAACTAGGGCTACCAAAGGAAATTACAGGTCTTGTCTTACTGCCTGGTAAGTGAAAACTCCTTGCTGGAAAGATGCAGAAAGGCTAGCAGCTGGTACCTGGACCTGAATTTGGTTGCAACAGCCAGAGAGAAAGGCAGTATTCCAAGGGAAATTAATTATAGCAAAATTCAATAATGGGGCAAAGGAAAGATCACAGGTTTTTTAATGTTTCCAGAAGCATATCTGGAACAGTTTAAAGAGCTGTAGAGAAGAGGAGAAAGGAAGAAAAAGAATCCATCCTGTGTTTTAACAGACCAAAAATCAATGTCTACTAAAAAGAAGAAATTCAATAGTATCAAAAACCTACAGTAAATAATCAACACAACCAGTAAAGACTGAGCACTGCTGGATGAATAAGGGCATCATGTTTGCAGACGGGGTGTTGAGTCTTTGATCACAGGAGTTAAAGGTGTGCAGGAGGCAGTGCAATCAGGAATTAAAGCATCTCTTCAAAACCGGTTTTGAAAGCTCCTTTGGATGCTCTGGACTCAGATGCAGAAGGCATGTTATCATCTCAGTTATCAGCAGCCCCTACATCAGAACAGGAGAAAATTATAAACTCAGAGGGTGAATGCTAGCATCTTCATCCTTTCTGATGAATAAGAGAATTATACTTGCATTAATATGCTACAGCAATGCTATCCTCTTTAAAAAAGGAAGGATTGGGTTTTTTTTTGCGAGGAAATTATGCCAACAGTCTATTTTGGTTTTGTAATAAGCCTGGGTGTCTTCTTTTTGCTAAGCAAGATGGTAAGAGAAAGTCCTATTTATTGAATTTATAATATAAATGTGTGAGTGAGGCACTGAGATACTATTATCTTTCTTCAGCAGGTGGTACAAACTGATCACCTGGCTAGTCCACAATTAATAGGCAGTCTGTGGCAGAACTTTACCACAGATTGCTTTTCCTCTCTGAGTATCAAGAAAGTGAGTTTGCAAAGAAACTTCAGAAAATGTGAGCTTTTGTGGGAGAACAACTTGGTGTGGAGAAAGAAAATTCATAGGCATAATACCTAAAAACATTAGATAGAAAATATGTTTACATTTTCCTTTTCAGAGTTTGCTAAATTGGGGAATACCATTCCTAAACTATGACATGGAGGAACCCCAACAATCAACCGTTGATCAAATGCAGAGATTATACACACTGTGTTCACAGAGGAACATTCAGACTTGGTTCAGGGTGGTCCCAAACAGTCTGCCTGGGAAGAAGTATTGAACACTTGTGCTTTTCAGCCCAGAGAAGTGTAAAAATAATGATAAATGCAAATATATTTATTGGGACAAAAGGGCTTAAATGAGGAGGTCTTAGTTCCAATGGATTTTGACCTTCCAATGGCAACAGGGAAAGAAGAAAAAACCCCAGAAGAATGAAACCTGGAGCAGATTATCAGCTAGTTATCAGCTAGTTGTGAACTGTACTTTGAAGGGAAAATTGAACAACATGAAAGAGACTTGGATTTTAGACTACGAGGAACTAAAATTGTACAAGATCTATCCTAAATGAGATGGCAAGGGAAAACTACGTTGAGACCTTTTACAAATGTTACAAGACAAGGTCTGTTTATGCAGGAGCACATCATGTAGGAGAAAACACATTGCCTGTCTCTGCCAGTTTGTTGGGAATTTGAGCTGAACTATTAGTAGTATTTCAAATACCAAAGACATATGAAGTTTGAGAAGAAAACAAAAGCTATTAACTTGGTATCAGCATGGCTAACTGAGCAATTGAAACCTGGTTTGGTTAAGTAACTATCAGGATGCTTATTTCATTATAGTGTTTCAAAGATACTGTGAAAGCTCACACCCTAAACAAACAGGAGGAATTATGTAGAGTGGTACCAGTGATATAAAGGAAAGGGAAAATTATAGGGTGTGTTTAGACTGAGTTTCCAACTGGAAAATGTTAGGCCAAGCTACGTTTTTCAGAGAACAGGAAAACAAAATATAAAAATTATAGATAGACTTAGTGAAACAAATTCTGGTTTCATGGAGGGGAACTCTGTTATAGGAGTGGCGAAAGAAGACCCAGTGACATGGCTTCCTCTCTAAGGTAGAAGGAGCAATTTATTGTACAAGTACACACATTTATAGACTACTTCACTGAACCAAGAATAGGGTCAGCTTATTGGTCCAAGGAAGGCAACACCTCTTACAAACATGCTTTTACCAAAACATCATGTTTCACACGCATGCATCCTGTCAACAACAGCAGGTTCATTTTGTTATTCTTTCCTTTGTGTTTTCCTTCAAGCGCCTGGACAAACTCTGTTTTCCCAGCCTCCAGTATCCACAGAACTCTATTTTTATTTAATGCATAACATCCTGTTCTGAACATTACCTGCTGTCGCACAACACATTCAAATTAAATTCAAGTGTTTCCAGTTTGTTTGAAACAGTCCTGCATCTGGCAAGTCAAAGTTTGGCAACAGCTCTTTGTGGCAAGACAGCTTTCTGCAATTTCAGTCAGTCAGCTGTACTGTGGTTTTTTGCATCTTCACTTGGTGGTCAGCTTTCTGTTACCTTTGTGATTATTTTTCTAATCCCTGATTGTGCAATCCTAGAAAACTCTCTCCAGTTTTCTAAGGCATCTGCTGACGCAGTTAGGCTTCACTCAAGAAAAACTGGAATCTTCTGTAGAGTTACAGTTCTCAAACAAAAGTTGCCAATTGTCTGAATGCAGATATGTTTGCAATCTTTTTTGGGTTTAGAATTCATTAGCTCCTGCAGTATTTCTCTAGGCACTAGATCTATACTTTACTCTCTTCATAGTGGTTCTGTTTCTGTTTTGTTGGCAGGATTCTGAGAGTGGCTGAATATCAGACTGAATTAGCTCCTCTACAATACTGATTCTGGGGATGAAGGAAGCACTCTATATTTTTATAAAATTAATTATTTTTGATACAATAATTTAATTTTTAACTCAGAAAGTGAAACACAAGCTGTCCACTCAGATAAGCTCCTCATGCAAGGTGTATTGGCTAGGTATTTATGTTGGTCATTAGCAGCAGGGTGCAAGTTCAGGAAACAATTTTGTTGACTGTGTCATTACTGCAGATTGTAACATAGCCAGATGCAAAATCCTGAGGTTTATGTCTGACATTTTTTGAGCTGGGCTATTTGCTGATATTATGCTACACAGTACAATTTAAGCAAGGATGCAGCAGTACAAGATGTCATTGACTGCTGAGATCTACAAACTCAAACTCATAGCACAGATACTCATCTAATAGTTCCTGTTGGAGTCCATACAGTCTGCTAAACATCTGCCATAACACAATTTGCCAACAGATAAAAGTAAGCTATTATTTCTTCAGGGTATGGAAAGCGCATGCAGTCAATCTTACCGTTAAGTGTAAAAAGTAGCATATTTTAAATGATTGAGAATGTGACTTGTGAAACTTTACAAATGAAGAAACATTTTTACTTCGTAACCTATAACCATTTATTGCCTTTTTGCAGGATGAGGAAATGCTGCTTTGTGATGCACTAAGTAGTTAATCACTGCTTCCAATCGATCTTCATAACATTTCTCTAATGCCTTGAATCTCAGATCTTCCTTCTGCATGCTCTGCATGCCAACATGATGATGATTTACAAAAAAATACAGCGCATTTGAGTGTGAAGTCAATAGAAAATCACTCTAACTTCTCTACTATGACAGTACAGAATGCCAGATTTAATTCCTTAGCACAAACTGCTGTTGGAAAAATCCAGTGCTGTTTGTAATGCCAGACACAGCCACAACGCAGTTTGGGTTAGCGATAAGAGCATTGATCTTTCAGAAGATTTGATGTCTGCCCTTGTTTTAACTTTATGTGTGCTCTGCTCAACTGAGAAATTCAATGTCAACTTAGGTATTTCTTTCCCATTGCTACCTGTGGAAAGAAAACAACACTCAGAGAAAGTTTGGATGCCTGCTTTACAATAAGCAGCTGCTCTGGGCCACTTGGCTACAGGATTGAGTAGCAGGGCAAGAAAATGAGAAAACAAAAAAGCTGTCCTCTTCATCCCCATGTTTCTGTTGTTAAGAGCACTGAAGGGGGAGAGCACAGAGCTCTGAATGGAAGAAAAGGTCCAAAATAATCCATGTTCATGTTCTTGTTGCTTCAGTGATGCCACCTGAGGAACTAATACAGCTTCCTTATTCATTTGGATACTGCCATCTATCAAGATATTCTCTTCAGAGTACTTTCTGAAACACTGCTGAAAGAAGAAAACACTGAAGGCCAGACAAACTGAGAATAGATTATGAATAAAGAAGACTTTTTGGAACAACTTAGCCTTCACTGCCAATAATTAGGAATGTTTTTTTTATGTGGCAGCAAATTAAAATGAAGAACTGGGTTTTGAGATGGCAAAAATAAGCAGGTTATTTCCAAACCCTTGAAATACAGTGGAAGAAAAATGGGATTTGGATTTAAAATATTTTAAGCTTAGAAGTTTGCAAAAATAACACCTAACTAATAAAGTGCTGCATAGCTTAAGTCAAAAGCCATCTGATTGTAACTTTGGCTCAATCAAATTTCATGATAGCCACATATACATTCATGCCTTAAAAAATTTAGCTTTTCCATACTTAATGTATTTTTTTTTTTTAGTTAGAAAAAAGAGCCAGTATAATTCATTTTGTATAGCGTTTTGAAGAAGGAAAGCAGCAGAGGAATGCAGCATTTTTTTACATGGTCTTTGTAAAAATCTTACTGAAATGAGCTATACAGTTGTCATCTAGAAAGTGGGACAAAGTGGAAAATCATACTGAATTCAAATAACATTATTGAAATTCTTCTTCAGACCTGGCTTTAAATACTACAGATTCCTCCTTGGTAAAAAAATTTAGTTCAGACTTTTTTAGGTCTGGAAAAATCCATATACAAGGACAAAATAAGGTAAGGTAAATAAGCCTCCTTTGCTTTTCCTGTATAATACATTCTTGAGTTATATTCAGACAATAAAGCAATTGATTCTTATAAGAGAACTAAGGTTTGCTCTTGTGAAATCCAGTAGTAAAAAGGTTTTGAATTGGAAACATATCCTGCTATCACTTTAACACTAATGAGAAAGTAACAAGATCCTATTAATATACATCGTTACAGAGAAATTACAAATAGGTTATATGTGAGGGTGAATTTCAATCAACAGTTTCATCAATGTGATGGATATTCTATTAACAGTCTCATTTTCATCTCACTAGTTTTCCAACAGAAGGAATTTACTGACCCTGCGTGTACTTGGTTGTAATGAGGCTTCATTTATATTTTCACCACCAAAATACTAGCATGATTAAATTTTAAAATGGAAGGGAAACAAGGTCATTTCTATCAGTAAAGTAAACCTCTAAAAAGAAACCATTTGATCTCACAAAAATGACTGCAAATATCTTTTTCTTTTTTCCTTTCTTTTTCCTTTCCTTTCCTTTCCTTTCCTTTCCTTTCCTTTCCTTTCCTTTCCTTTCCTTTCCTTTCCTTTCCTTTCCTTTCCTTTCCTTTCCTTTCCTTTCCTTTCCTTTCCTTTCCTTTCCTTTCCTTTCCTTTCCTTTCCTTTCCTTCCCTTTCCCTTTCCCTTTCCCTTTCCCTTTCCCTTTCCCTTTCCTTTCCTTGTGTGTGCCATGGGTGAAGATGGCCCATTGTGATCTCACAGTGCTGGATTTTGGTGCCAGTCAAAATAGATCCAACCACCTAGTGAAGCATTATGATGTTTCATAGCCGTAGACGTGGTTTGGGAGGGGAAACCTTACAAGCTGGGAAGGTTTCCTTCCAGGGAGACCTGAGCATTTATTCCACCTGTACCCAGGCCAGCCAACAGCTGTGGCCTTTCTCCCCCTGCCTGCTCGACATCCGCAGTTGCAGCACTAATGAGAGGGAGCAGCTCAATATTCCGAGCAAGCCCGTCTGCCATACAGCTTCCAGCAGCTTCCACGTCTCTCTCGGCGGCGCATGGCGAGCAGTGCCAAAGAAGGGAGCGGGGAGAGCAACTCTGCTGCAAGGGCAGGGCCGAGGAAGGTAGCCGTGGGCTCAGAGTGCCCCATCTGCCTGGGTGCCGTGAGGAGGCCGGCCTTTGTGGCCTACTGCATGCACCAGTTCTGCTTTAGGTGCATCCGGCACTGGGCCCAGGGCAGGGAGGACTGCCCCGTGTGCCGGCAGTCCCTGGAGCTGGTGCTGCACTCCGTGCGAGGCGACGACGACTACGAGCTGTTTGTGGTGGGCCTGCCCGCCCGCCTGCGCAGGAGGATGGCCATGGACAGGGCCCGCAGCCGCCGCCCGCAGCGCCGCTACAACCTGCGCAGGCGGCTGGCCACTAATGCGCCCGCGGCAGGCCAGGGGGAGCCCGCGGCCACCGGCAGGTCCCAGGGGCACGGGGCAGCTCCGGAGCCCTCCAGGATCCCAGCCCAACCGGCTCCTGCAACCCGCGCTTCTTGGGAGCCACCTCACAGGACTGGCCCTGCTGCTCCTCCGGACCCACACAGTGGCACAGAGTAGCTGTGGTCCCTCTACCGTTTCCAATAACAGTTTGGTGAATGGAAAGAAATGGGTGACTGTGGCCTCTCTCTCTCTCCCCCAGCCCAAAAATCCAGACTTCTTGACCCATTGAGCAAAGCTGTAGATACTAACCTTAATAAATTCAGGTAGTTGTCCTACAAAGACAAAGGTGAAGCAGCATACCCCTGAAAAAACTTCTTAATAAACTATAAAATATCCACTTTCATCCACGTTCTTAATGCCATTAAGATAAGAGAGAATAGAAGATGTCTATTCGGACCTTGATTTATACGTAGCATAAATAAAAAAAACCCATTTGCTCTTTTGCAGTATTTAGGCCATTTTGTCTTCTTAAAAACTGAATCAAAATGTCAAGGAAAAGCACATTACTATAAAAACAGGGCAGGAAACATGTGTCAGGAAATACAGTTTATGTTTGTCTGAATCTGAAAACTAGAAGACATACATATAACACCTGCTCTGCATTGAATAATTTCATTTCTGTGACTCAGATAACCACATGATATTTCCTTACTATCAGAATACAGTCTATCAAGAAATTAGAAAATGTCTTTTGTTTTGTACGCTTCCCAGAGTAATATAACATTGAGCACTTTGTTTGTTAAGTGTAATTAGTACAGAGTGGAATTTTACACAGTATTAAGCAGTAATGTAATTGCAGAGGCAGACTGTCTCCTAACACACAGTTAAGTCAAATTTCCTATGCAGAAGAGTTTGTATGATGGTTGATGCATGTTCATAAACAGATATACCTGATGTCATCTCTCAGTTGAAAACTAAAGAAAAACTAACTGTGCATATCCTTCACAATTACTTAAATTTGCCATGAATTCAAATTGGATATTCGCAGTCTTTTTTCTCTGACTAATATGACTGTGGCCCTTTTAATTCTGTGATTGAAGACAGACATCTCTCCACTTTCAATGATTTAAGGTTGTTACACGTAGCCAAACTTAAAAGAACTTGTTCTATGAATAACATTGCAAGCAAAGATATATTAAATGAGAGAGACTGGTTAAGCACTCGGAAGATCCATTGATCTTCCAAAACAGATCATCCAAAATAGATAAACTGTATTAGGGTCAAGAAGTCCCTGGAGCAGTTAGCACCTGGGACAGTACTTAGGGCCAGTATCAAAGATGCTTGCCCTCTTTTCCAAATCTTGGCTAATGCCTGCTGTTCCTATTGATGGTTCTGTCCCCATTGTCTTCCTCTCATTCTACCTCTTTTTCTTCTCCAAAAATAAAGTAAAAGTGAACAAGAAAAATCTAGGTCTGTTAAGAGATAACCGATGAAAAAGGGGAGAAATATAAGAGGCAAATTAATAATAACATGAGAGGGTAACTACAGATTTTTCTACCAGGACATCTGTTTTCAGAACATAACACAGACTTATTACATAGGCTGGTTTAAGGGGTGACAGAAAACGAGCAGAAAAAATTCCCTAATATGTAATTGAGAGAGCAGGGTACAACAGGGTGTTACCTTGGCTCTGTTGGTAAATTTATCCTTGGGTTTTTGGAGTATATATGCAATATGTATATGATCAGTGTATGACAGACCCATCTATGGTACAGTAGGAAGAGATAGAAAATTTGGTTATATAGATGACTAAAGATACTTCTTCTCAGGAGGACAAATCCAATATATAGATCTCTTTTGCAGTTTGGGAAACTAGCCCTGAGGACAGCAGCTTGGAGGGAGGCAGTTTTTCACATTTAAATTCATACAATGCTTAAAAGGTAATAACAATGCTTAGATTTGTAGGACTCTTTTCTTCATGACACCTTGGCCAGAGAATTTTATTCTGCAGGCATTTGAGCAGCTGAATTCCACACAGCAAATATTTGAAGATTCCTTATTTCAAGATAGAACTGGCAAAGCAATAACAGGCATTGATTTTACATCTTTTTGGCTATTCAGATCAAAAATGCTTCTGCAATCACGCAGCTAAAGAAGAAAAGCATTAGCAGAAGATGTACCTGCCAAGCACAGTTATTCAGCACTGAGTCAGATCTGTCAGACTGCATCAGATAAGGAAACTTTATTATTTGGATTTTTTCCTTTAGTTTTTAAGACTACAGATAATGTCATTACACCACTTAACTTGATTGCATGTGATCCATATTATAGGCTGATTTATAGCTTGTTTCAAGGTCAGGTGAATCTAAACCCGAGAGCAGGGTCTCAGGCGAAGACACAAATGGAGATCCTTTTCAAAAGCAGTTTATGTTTTCTTAGTGAAAACATGGTAGGTAAAATTTAGAAACAAAATAAAACTTCAGAAAAATATTCTAAAAACAGTAAAATATTTAAAATGAGTAAAAGTAATAAAAAGGGATCTTGACAGATCTCACAGAAAAGATTGTGGAAATATAGCCATGTGAAGAAGTAAAATCAAATACACAAATAACTGAGCTCATTAAAATTAACACCAATGACATTGTGACAAACTTTATTGTAGCATCTTCTATTCTTACTTCTTACTTCTAGTAAGACTTCTAGTCTTTCTGTTACATCAAATGCAGGTATTCCAGCACATGCTAATTTCTGTCTGTTCATCAGCAGCTCTGCCTTTGGGACAGATATTCCATGGTTAGATCAGTGTTATAGCTCAGCACTGCATGGCTTGATGCACAACCTGTTTGTGACCCACACAGTGAAGTCTTTGAGCTGGCATATGGCACACATGTAAAAGCCCTATGAGCTACTGAGAACTCTTAAAATCTTCCTCCAGAGAGCTAAGTGTTACTTCTCATCAACTCTGTGAGCACAAACTTCTAGGACAGCTATAATTAAAAGTACAGCAGAAACTTGTTCTTTCCAACTAGATAAAATTTAACTCCAAATTATTCCTGCATCCTAATAATAATTATCATGAGCTAAGGTAAAATGGTTCCAGACCAAAGCTCTGCTAAATTACAGTATCAAAATACACTTGTCTGCTTTGTGCTTAGAAAGCTGAAAATGTCTAAAGACTTTACTGTCCTTTATTGTTTGTATCATCGCAAGTGTGGTGCCTGGCACCAAAAACCAATGTGCTATAAAAACAAAAGATAAACATAGTAGTTGACAAAATAATATACAAAAATAAATGTGTTGTACTAATCATGTTAGGAGGAGAGTTGTGGAGGAAAATTGTGTCTCATAAGTCTTTTAGCTAGGGGAGAAAGAAAAGGAAGCCTCCAGAAAGAGCCAAGTTCTTTCTTTGATGCCCTGTGGGAAGCAGGGTGGCCCAGAGAGCTGTCGGGCAATGCAGTAGTGTGGGGACATCCTGTGGGACTCAGTCCACGGGCTGGAGGACAACCGTGAAAGTATTTTAAACAACCTAAACTGTAGAGAAAGAAAACAAAAAAGAGGAAGGTTTTCTCACAGAAAGTATGAATTATCAGCAGTTAGGTGGGAAGGAAAGAGTAAAAATAATTGTTCAGTTATAATAGAGAAAAATTATCATGGGGAGAATTACTCGTACACTGCTCTTTTTCAGCATTCTCCTGAAAGTGGAGATGTGCATAAGATATCGAGGTTTGCTAGTGATATAATATTATTCACACTTGTCAGAACTAAATTGACTGCAAAGAATTGCAGAAGGCTTTTGATTGAGACATAAAACATCTGATGAAATTTCTCTTCAATAAATGCAAAGTCATGCATTCAGGGAAAACAGTCTTAATTTTATACACAAACAAATTTTGATAAGCTTAAAATGGAATATTACCAGTTAGGAGTTATTGTAGATAATTCTCTGAAAACAGAGTAAACAAATGCAGAATACTACTGAGCCTTTCTGCTGGATCTTTGGGAGAAGGACCACCCTTCAAGAATTAAGAAATTTGTCCACTAAACAGGACTTACAAAATTCCCTTTATATTCATTTTAATTTATGATAAACCTAGTAAACAATCATCTGAATTCACAGTTCGTGTTCTGGGTAAATGCTTCAGTAGTTTAAATTCATGTCTGTGTTGCTTGGGAAATTGAGGTGAGGCAAGGCGAACCATGAGGACTCTTTATGAAAAGTTTTGGTTCCAAAAAACCAGTGAGATTAAGAGGCCTCCTTACTGGGATGTATGGTGGAGCAATAACTGATGAAAGCTTATTGACTCTGTGCTTCTGACAAGGGATGCCAGCCAGAGATGCATCTTAAATTCTGTCCTATCAATTATTTCATGCAGACCAGCACAAATCTAAATATAATAATTCACTTGGGAAAAAGGAGGGCTGTTTTCTCAAGAAACCTCCCTCATATTACGAGCACAACACATGCAAACACATTTTGATTGCTCCAAGTGCAGCCATCTCTTTTTCCATGTGCAGTGTAGGGATCCTCGTCTGTATACACACTTTGCCCTTGCTCTCTCCCAAACACTGAGCAGAAGCTTGGAGTGCCTGGAATTCCACCTGAATTATTCTCGGCAGGAAGAACTAGAGTGAAACTTCTGTCCACCAAGCACAAGTTTCTGCCTATAGAGGTAAAAAAACAATCAAACAACAACAACAACAAAAAACTTCGCAAAAACCATGCAGATTTTGATGGTACCAACGGCTTCCACAGTTGAATGTTTTTGCATGTCATTTTGGCTAAAAATAGACTAGCAAAACAAATCATTCAAACTGATCTCAGAATCTGATCTCCATGGTGTGGGAACTCAGGACGTCCCTTTAGGAGTCCAGAGTTACCAGGACCCTTATCGGGGGGCTTTGGAATCTAAGCGGGCAGCCAGAACCACCTGTGGATTTGATTCTGAGCCATGGAGCAGGTTCCCAACTTTGTATGAGACTCTACAATCCACGAGAGTGTAAATGGTAGTTATCACAGGGTGGAAAAGTAGATTTTAGGATTTTGGGGATGGAGGTTTATGGAGGCAAGATGGAGGAAAAAGGGTGTGTTCAGTCCTTTCTTCTTCTTCGTCTCCATCTTCTGCTGTGATGTGGACACTTTGGGTTGGTTAGAATAGAAGGTGCACTTTGCAGCATAGGTGATAGGTATTAGAAAATAATGGCAAACATAGAATATGTAATTTGTAGTATAAAAGATAACACCGCCCTGAGAGGGCAGCCAGTGTGCCATGGTCGCCTTGCTGAGCAGACCTCAGTTGGGCTGAGAGAAAATTTATAGATAAGATTTAATAAATACTCCCTAAAGACTGAAAACCTGAGAAGCTGTGATTTATTCTCCGACGCTGAGGCTGCGGGCGAAACCTCGTACATATCTCGGGGCAGAAAAGTCCCAAAAGGGACCCCGAGACATGGTACAACAGGATCCCATGGAAGAGCAGCCAATTCAGAATAAACCTATTCAATCCATTCTTGTACCAAGTGTGTGCACAACTTTGGCTAACACAGCTAAGGACTTCCTCCAGGGAGTGATCCCAAATACATTTCTTTTAGCTAAGGGGAAAGATGGATCCTGGTCACAGGTGGATATGCTGGGCATTACATGGGAAAAATAAGTTAGGTATAATCTGATTTTGAGAAAAGCTACTAAAAACTCTAAAAGTACTCCTAAAAGCAGGTACTACAGCATTTTGGGGTAGGTATTGAACTGTGCTCAGCAGTCTGATAATCAGCAGGAGATAATCACCAAAGTAACACCTGAGCAGGATCCATTAACACAGCTAGTGAGCTTTCCATGCAACTGGTCCATTGATTGAATAGACACAAAACACCACTGCCAGCACTGTCTTGCTGCCCACTTCCCTTGCCTCTGCTGAGTGGATCCCATGTTCCAGCCTTCACCTGAACCAGGTCTTGATGTTTTCCAGTAGCTGGATGGGCAAGTGGGGAGGATGGGGGTGATACCAGAGTTTGAAGGTCATTAAGGAATATTGAAAACCTCTTTTTTTTTTTTGATGGAGATGACCAAACAGCATCAGTCCAAATACCACTCAGAAGAAGCTAGAAGCAAAACCAGGCTATCCACTCCAAATATTAGTAGAAATGTTACATCTTGCCTTTGCCTTTGGGCAGAAGAGAAAGCATAAATGCAGACTCTCTAGTGACAGTCTGACCCCATCAAAGCCAAATAACACATACAGCAATTGTACTGTAGGCAGAGCATTTAGGTCTATTGAAACCTGTGTTCAAAACACAGGCCATTACATGCCTTTGGATCACAGAGTTTTTTTCAGGCTATAACTGATCTGTCTATGAGTACATGAATCTAAAACATTCCCTTGCTGGGAAAGACAGGTGTGGGTTTGGGGGAGATGGAGCAGATGGCTGTGAACCAGCAAGCTTTTCAAGTTCTGTTCTACACTTTTTGGGAAAGAACATATAGATACCTCACCTATGTCAGTTGTGCTTTTGTAGTTTTACATGCAATATGTTTTGCAAACATTTTTAATAATAAAAATATCATGTGATGCATTTGAACCTAGTTTTCACCTTTATGCCCTCAGGTATTACTTTGCCCCAGGAGACTGAAGTTTTGTTGCTAGGAAATCACTGTGCAATCAAAATTTTCCAAATAAAATTTTTCCTTTGAAAATTAAACATTCCTAATAAAAGAGACTTTTCACAATTTACTTCATTCAGTACCTGGCCTCAAATGACTTTCTACCCTATACTGCTTCCCATTAGTTGTTTCTAGCATATCAGACATCCCCACCACTGAGTTGCTCATGAGAGCTACAAATACAGGAACTATGCAAGTCCTATTGGACACTGCATCTCTCCCTGCAAGAAATTCTTCAGGATGAGAACACACTGAAAACTATGATAAAGTGTGCCTTTAAAGTGTTATATTTGTTCTATCTACATGGCTATTCCTTACTGACCATGAATGGTGACATTATTCCTTCACTGCAAGATCCATCTACAGTATCTAAGTCTACCTCTCCCACATTTTAAAGAACATTTTATTCAAAGAATAACATAATTCACAGCATCATGATCTGCTGTAAAATGGTCAGAGTTCTCCAATCTGTAGTAATTTTTCTCTAAAGAGAAAAACATCCAACCATCATCTTTTAATCAATGTCACTAGAACTTGTAAAGTTATGACTCAGTTTAAACTGTGTAATTGTGCATTTTCAGCACTTTCCAGTTTCTCAAAGAAATGACACAAGAGCTTTATAGTCCAAATAAAGAGCACTTCGAATGCTCCTTAAAGGCATCTATAAACTCCTTTTTTCCTGGACCTGATGCTAAATAAACTTTCAAAATCATATGGGAATAAATGAGAATTTAAGAACACTAAGTAGAAGCCATAGCCTATAACTATCTCAAATGAAGTAAGAATATTATACATGTATTTTCTCTTGCTGTCAGACAAGATAGGAACTCACTGAGTTAAATTCTACCTTGGAGTTTACAGCCTTATTTTATCTGATTACAATGCCTGCTCAAGGATCATAAAATAATTTGGTAGGGGAAAATCCCATTCTCCTTACACAGGTTGCTGGTGCTTGGTATCAATAAAAAGAACATTTCAACATTTCCAGATGTCCATTCTGACCCCTTGGAGACTGCTCTCCAGCTTCCCTGCCATACCTAAAATCCCCAGAGTGCAAGTCACACCCTGTCCTCCTATGATCCACTATGGCCTTGTTGCTCAACATGGGAGAGTGTTGCAGGCAATTGCTAAACCTCAAATTTTATTTCTGCACTTAGTTAAAGGGAGTCCATTACAGAGCTGGTACAATTAGCATGGGCTCCTATATGACATTGATGAGGAGCTGGATAAAGCGAGACAATAGTGAGAGGAGAGTGTTTTCATTGACATGAATTGACATGACCATTTCCGTAGTTCACAGTCTTTTCCCAGGATAAAGCTGTCTTTCAAAAGCTCAGAGATTTGGGGATGACCATTACCATGCTGTAAAAACACCAAATATAAAGATAAGGCCATAATTATATATATAAACTGTAGTGCACTGCTCCATGGAAACTGTCAGTAGGTTTCCAAGGCAGCCAAATCAAGAAAAGAACAAGGCTTTAAAAGAGTGAAGTACAAAGAACAGCAGTTAACAGCTTGATGTATAAGGAGGTAAATTTTGGAAAGCGCTTAAGCCCTGTTGGAAATCAATGGCAGTTGTACTCTTAAATCACTGAGGACTTTCTGAAAAGCCCAACCAGAAGCACCGGGGCTTGATGTGTGTCACTGATTGTTCATTGTCCAACACATCTGTCCTGTAGCTGCACTTTCATTCTGCCCTGTTCTTGGCTCTGGAGCTGTTCCCCTCTCTTCTATCTCCCACAGATGCTGTGCTTCCGAGGACTGTTATTCCTCCTCATCCTCTTCATATCCATCTCCTCAGCTTTATATCCATCAAACAGCCCTACAAAAAAAGCCCAGCCTTTCTAACAATCAGGAACATGATGCCAAAGTGGTGTCTCCTTTCAAGGCCAATCACCAAAAAAGATTTGGGCTGGCAGGGAGCAGCAGGTACAATCCATTCCTATCTCACAGGTATTTCAGCTTGAGTTGGCAACAAGAGGAGGGTGAGCCATGCTGAGAAGCACAGCTAACATGGTCCCTAAGAAGGGCTCTGAGGAAGTGAAAGTGTAGAACTCTTTTTATTCCTAAAAGAAATAATTCAAGAATGGCTTGTTATTTTGGAAGCTGCTCCTACCAAACTGAGCTGACCTTGACCATTGCATTGCTTTCCAAACTTTCAGCCTTTCCATTTACATTAGAGGCAAACAAAACACTCTAGTGTGCCAGCGTATGTGACATCTCAGTAGAAGCCGCAAGCAGCCTAAAAGCCCTGGTATTTTTTAGCAAAACAATTGGAAAATGCCAAAGCAATAAGAAGTATTCTTGAAAAAAGTACAAAAACATAAGTTTAGCATGAAATTAAATCACCTTTGTAATATCAACATGCACTAGGTGAGATTTCTAAGATTTTATACTTTAAAACCAGAAAAAAACTCCCATAATACAACAGCTTTTTCATACACAGATGTAGAAACCTATAAACTATGCAATACAAATTCTCTTCAAGCCACTCTCTAACACTTTGGCAATGAAATACAAAAAATAATGCTAAGTCAATCATATGAAGTCTTTTCTTAACCCACTTTCTGCATCTGGAAATTTCCAGGCAGTGAAATCTCCTCCAAGATCAAAATGTAATAAGTCTTTTATGGCAGTTGCCAAAGAAAAGTACAGACCCAATATATTACTGAAAGTGTTTTGAGCATGGATAAGAAAACTTCCCCTTCCATGTCAGTCAGAACTGAAGTCTAGTTTTCAGTGCATTTGTCTCTCTAGGTGTAGTCCGAAAACAATGACCATAACTGTTTTAAAACTAAATGCTCTCAATATCTATTAAGGAAATAAACATGTCAAGCATTCCTTTAATTTAGAGTATAACTAAGATTTAAAGCTAGTGATTTATGTAGTTGATTTATAGTGAAGTCTTACAGCTATGAAGAGAATTTTTCTTACAGCAAAAGATAAATATGTATTTATGTTCTGTTCTTCAGCTGAAAATTGATCTCCCTCTTCACAAAGTTTGTGTGAAGAGAGAATCTTCCTTCAGGACAGTGACCCAGTGAAATCCCCAAGAGAGGCTTTAACTACAGAGACATCATGCATATTATCTTTCTGTTCTCAGATATATGGAGCTAAGCATTTAATCACAATTCATGCAGAAAGTAGCTAAAATAAACATTCTTGACTGGGAATCAGAGTGAGACAGTGGCTTCTCTTGCTTCTTTTAGTAGTGGGATTTGTTGCCCCACGCTCTTATTTCCAAGGGATTCAACCTAACTTCGCAGCAGTATTTACTGAAGCTTTTCTGGAGGAAGGGCTATGCTTCACACATTTACTTCACTGTTACTGATAGGTTTCTGAGGCAAAGTTCTAGAAAAAAGGTCAACAGATACTATTTGGATTTTTATCAATATTAATAACGAAACAACCAGCATCATAACAACCTGTAGTTAAAACTCCATATCCAACCTAGGATGATTGTGGCGATGGCTTATGTGTCTTTGCAATCTGCTGCACTTTCAGGTCAAGATGATCTGACACATCCACAGCACCAGTGTGAGGAATTCAGCATGCCTGAAAACTCTACACTCTACAGGATCAATGAAACAAACATCATTCATGTCATGAACTCAGATCATTCCTGTCTTTCTCACAAGGTAGAAACTTTCAGAAGTTGTGTGTCCACAACAGCTTTTTTTGAATTGGTGTCAGATTTTCTGGGGAGAGAAGGAGAAGGGAAGGGCAGACATGTGGAGGAATTGGGGTTCCCTGTGAGGAAATACTGGAGATCCACTGGACATGCCAAGTGCTACTGATCCCAGGTAATGGGCAATGAACTCCACAGTACTGGAAATGAACAGAATCTTGTCGCAAATTCTAGAAATGAAACATTGCCCCCCTGTACCTGTCTGAATAGAAAGTATTACCAGACAGAGGGCAGGAAAGCATCCAGCCAGCAATTAATGGGAAAAATGGCACTGGGACCACAAGGATGATTTTTCTTCAAAGATGTTGAATGAGATCAGTCTTTTATCATCTTTACATGATGATCGACCACTGGGCTCCACAGAAGGTAGGCTCAGACCACCAGAAAGACCAGGTTAAGGGGACCGGCCAAGTGAGGCAAAGGACATGGAGTCATAAGGGAGTGGCCAAAGGAGCCTGGTCACATTTGGGCGCCTTCATCGCTTCTAAGCCACTCCGGAACAGGCTGCCCTTTTCATACCTCTGTGTTTCTTTTGGGACTTGATTAATCACATCCTAAAGGTCTTAGCGCATGATTAATACCCAGCCTGGCTTTGTATGAAGGTCATACTCTCTGTTTTCACACTTTACCCTTGAAGTCTGATAAACTGCAGTGAGCAAGTAGAACTTATTTATAAATCTACTTATTATTTAAAGTTATAACTCCCACCAGGCTTTTAGCTCACTTTCTATTTTCAATTCATTACCCATCTTCAGACAATAGCTTTGAGATGTGATGAATTTGCCTGGCAAAGAAAATAGTTTTGTCTAAATTTTTAATACAGTTATTTTGACCTTTTTCTTCAAGCACAGATAAGGCACTTAGAGTTATCTCTTCTGTCATACATTATCACCTTTTCAGAGAAGTAGTTTTGAGAAGTTAGGATAAATGTTTGAGTTTGAATTTTCTTTAAACTGTTGAATATGAGATGAGGAAATTAAGCACACTGTAAATGTATATGGAACTAATTATGTAGAAGCATCATACAGAAACAAAAATCTGAAAATAGATCACTATTAGCCATTATAAAAGTTAGAGTCACAAAAATCAGAAAAATTTGTTTATTTCCAATGTCTCATTTATTTCAGCTCCCTGGCCCTTTAGAGTAATTTTCTATAGCAATTATGGTTTTTAATGTATCTTTTTTAAAATTAAATTTTAAAAGACATAAATAGGGAGGTTTTTATAGTTTTGCTGAGAACATAATTCTACTCCTTTTTCTTCTCAAACTATTTCATTCATTTATCATCTGACTTTTCTCCATATGTATTGAATTAATTATATTTTTCACTGTTTCTAGTGCATCTGAAAGTCCTGCATCATATTTGTCCTCCTTCATTGGACTTGGAGGAACTTCCAAGTGTTGTTGGTTCCTCACTCCTTTCACTCTCACTGTGATCAAAGAATTATCTACATTTGAAACAACATTCCCACTGCAATAAAATCTGATTTTTTTTCCCAACACACAACATTTTCGTGTGTTTCTCTCCCTCTTTGGAAGCATCCAAAGCAGACTTAGTGCAAGCAAGAGAGCAGAAATAGCAATAATGTTAGCATAAGAAAGCAAAAGGAATCCAGGGAGGCAACCACTTAAATTTACATTTCTTATGGCAATAAAAAATACCACGTTTGAAATATACATTGAATAAAGAGGCAAGCCCTGTTTGCTTGGTATAATACAAAATCACGTTGTGTCACTGTATTAGGAATAGCTTGGAGCAGGACTCTGTTCCTGTGGCATTTGGGGGTCCCCCAGGATGTTTTGGTTCCTGCCTGCCAACCTGATCTGACCCTGCTTATTCCATGGACTTTCCCCACTGGCAGCATGTCTGCAAGCAGGATGCTGTGAAAATTTAATTACCTGCTGAAAGAATAAGCTTTGGAAACATGACAGATGTAATTGACTTGGAAAACAGGTGGACTGCTACTGCAAGGTTAAGGTACTTGCTCAGGAAGGGCAGGATCTCAGTTTCATTGCCTACCATCATCATTATGAAGTGAATACCAGCCACTCTGGCTAAGGAGTGTAGTGGAAATCTAAAAATAAAAAGTATTCATTTTCTGGAAATTTAAATAGGCAATATAATATATTTTTTAATTTTGGAGTTATTTCACCTGACACTGTACAAAGTCTATACCAGATAAATATGTTGGGCAGTGCAACACAAAAATGGACACTCAAACACACTAATGGATTTTCTGAATATTGCATACATTATAAAAAAAGTCAGATCTTTCAGTTGTTTAATTTAAAGTTGGGTCATTTGCATCCTCAGAGAAATAATTAATTTGGAAATTACTTAAATATTCCACCAGCAAATGAAGGCTAATAATTTTTCCATAAGTGTCACAATGACAGCTGACTTGAAGTGTTTTACTGATTTCCCTATAAATACCTTTGAGCTGTGGAAGAAATACACTGTTTGTAATGTATATTGGCTTCTAAAATAATTGCACATACTGGGATGAGGACTGAATCTGCTGCAACAACTCACAAAGTCTCATTTGGTGTGCAGGGTCTTCTTCGGGTTGTAAAACCTTACCACATCCTTCGGATAAACCCCTGTGGCCTCCAAGGCACCACCTAGCTCAAGGGCTATGAGCTGAGGCATTGTTCTCAGGTGGGCATGATCCATTGACTGCTCCCAACACAGCTCATGACCTTTTTCGCAGAAGGCTCCATCCCAAATATGGATGTAAAGCTGTAAATATGGAGGAACGTAGGGAGAGCAAGGTGCTACCAAGAGAGAATCAACAAGCTGCAATGTCCATGTGCTGCAGCAGAAGCAGACAGCTCATATCTTGCAGAGTGTAACTCCCTGCCAGATGATCCCACTCATGCCAGGGCCCAGATAATCTGACCCCTGAAGAGACACATTACTTAAGGTCCTTCAAGTTACCAGATCAGCCACAAGAACCCAAGGCTCAGCTCAGAAGGACCCAGTCTGTGGAAACCTTAATGGGTTTCCTGAGAGAAATGCAACTTCCCTTGTGAAACTACCGTGCTGACTGCATAGATGTAGCTACTAATCTTGGATATTTCTGCTATTATTACAAAATATTTTGTTCGGTATTTGTCACCCATGGCATCAAGTTAGAGTCTGAGATACACCACTGAAACACTACAGGATGGGCAGTTAGCAGTAACTGTGGTGCACTAAGGGGAAGTTCCAGACTCTTGAGAGAACTTGTTATAAATTGTCTTAATATTTTAAAAATGCCCTCAAACTTCTTCAGCAACAGGCTTGTCCAAAATTCCCCTTTACTACAGGTTATTGAAGCCTGCGGACTGGAAAAAAACTATAGATAATCAATTACTATATTGTAAAAGGAAGAAACTTAACAACAGGCATCACTGTCATGAGCAAAAGCTACTTTGGATGCATTTTTCCTTATTTATGTGATGACTGTTATAAGAAAAATAATAAAAAATGTGACTCATAAGAACGAATCACAAATATATGCCATGGCATGTATGTAACGGCAGTGCTAGCCCAGGAAAGGCTGATCTTCTGGCTTGCCCTTGCATTAAAACCAAATATGCCCAGTCCTAGAAATTTTGGCTTTGAAACAAATTAGTATATCAAAGTACCAAGTCATGTTAAAACTCTTTTTTTTTTTTTTTTAAACTGTAGAGAGAAAAGGCTACAGGGGAAAAAATCCTACTGAGTGACTGAAGAAAGACAGACACGGGCTGTGCTGAAAAACAGTGTCAAATCATACAATATTCTGCTGACATTTCAGTCCTGACTTCCTTTATTGCTTTTCTTAAATGAGAGTAAGAAAATACTTTTGTTTGCTGGGTTAATTATCAACTTTTCTGTATCTTCTAATTCTGTTCATTGAAACATTTTGCTCTTCCCCATCTCCTCCCCACTTTTCCCTATCTTGTATTGATCTATCCTTACCTTACCCCCAGCTTGTGTTAAGGAAGAAAATAAATATTTTTCTTAAGTTTAAGAAATCCTGGAAAAGGTAAGTAAGGTGACTAGCAAACCAAAAAAAAAACTTTATTGTGCTTAGTAAAGTGACCATCTTCCCCTCATATTCTTATTTCCATTCCTGCAATATGTTACCCTGAACACAGACCAATTGAATTTCAGAATATTTTTCTTCTGAAGCTCATGGAACAATTTGTTTTGGATTTTTAAGGGCTGACTCAGAATACAACTCAGCAAAGTAAGGACAAAAGCCTGTGGTGTTGAATTCGTGCAACAAGTTAATTGATAGAAAAGAGGGATGCTGATTTTTATTCCAGTGGCTTAGAGATAACTATTGGTTTTTAAAAGAGCTACCTGATGTGGTCAATACTACTGTGTTTACCAGCAGAAATTTGGTCTACCCAAGTAATATTCCAGCACATTTTAGTTCATTCACCTGTTTCAAATCTGCATTAGTGCTCCTTGCTGAGCACTGAATTGCTGCTGCTCCCACCATAGTCAGAGGAGGCAAATACAGGCCACAAGTTAAATAGGAAAGGGCACAAATTGTATTAGCCAAAGGACAGCTACAATAGCCATGAAAATGGGGAAAGTGATCTGTTGTTTATATGCAATGCCTAAAAACATTTCCTATTTTCCTTGGACACTTGAGAGAGTCAGAGATTTTCATATAGACTTTTGTTGTCCGAACAGTAAAGATTTTTTAAAATTATTTTTACTTTTCAGTTAATTCCCTCAAGGTTCAGCTGCATCATTGCTGTGACTGCTATCCACTGTGTTAAAGAGAATTTCTTATAGCACTGGAAAGCTGCACTCAGCAGCACTGTCTGTTGGCCATTGGCATTGCTCTTGCTTGGATACCCACTGCCTGGGACTTACACCTGTCTGATCTCACTAGTTCAACACAGCAGCAGCCACACAATTTGGGCTAGACCTTTAATGCATTCAGCTTAGAGCAGCTCTCCATCTCCAGTGCAGGGTTTGTCTCATTACTTGTTAATTGAATCTTCTTTGCCGTAATATATAACCTAACAGCAATAGCAAATCTCAAACCTCAGCACACACAGACTTGCTTAATGAATACAGAGTAAACTAAATTGCTTTTTTGTGTTTAATCACCATCAGGAAGTTTTTGGTCCTGTGATCTGAAGGCAGCTTCCCTGCTGACCTAACTCCCAATTAGTTGTGAGATACCTCATCCATTCACTTAACCTTGCTAATTATGAAAGCCCTTATGTGCCTCTTTTCCCCCTGCAGAGTAGAAATTCCTTTGAAATTGAACATACTGTTGCAGGAAGCCAGGCAAAGAGCAGTCATGTTTCTCCTCTCAGGCACTTTTATGGTATCTCTACTCTTTCCCCTGATACCTGATGCTGGAATCACATCTGGAGGTCAGGATGAAGGAAGCTGTTGGGGGTTGAATAATTTCTTTTATTTTCTGTGGAATTTTTCCCTATTCTTATGCTAATCACTTCAGGCTACAAGTTAATTGCCTCTCACCGGAAGGGGGTGGGGGGGATGATAAAAAAAAGGGAGCCGGAAAAAGGAAGGGGACCATGGGCGGGAGGGCTCTCTCGCAGCTAGCACGTGGAGTTGGAAGACAGTGGGGAGATCCGGTCTTGGACCCTTTTCTTTTCCCCGCGAGTTTNTTGGAGGAGACTCAGTTGTCTAGCGCCAAATGGTTTCTCATGATACCAAAGCCTCCACTATCAAATAGTAGTTTAAAGAACCTGCTATTCAATCTCCCTAGAGTTATAACTCTTGAAACACAGGGCTTGACTTTAGCTATATTCCTGCAGCTTGTCAACAAACTGTAAGATTTGTATTCACTTTTGTCCTGGACGTTTTGAAAGCAGGAAAATACATAACATACTCAAATAGAAGCATAATCTGCATTTTTTACTGTGATTTGAAACATTCAGAATGTCAGACCACTCTGTTCACCTTTAAGCATGTTGTGCTGTACTTTGTGCTCTATTCTTCCTCTTCACTCCTTGACTCTCATGCATACTTAGATGAGGAAGAATTCACTAAATAAACATTTGATAGGCTGGGGTAAACCTAGGCTGGATTTTAGGAGATATTGATAAAGAGGATAGATTTTAAAATCCTTTCAGTATAAATAGAAAATATTTTTAGTTTCAGAGCATACACCAGGGGATTAATTTCATCTTGTGCTGCAATATTTTCAGCAGAACCTTAGTATAGTGGTGCAACAAGTGCTGACATTAAATCTACAAAATCTATATTCAGCCAGTGAAAGCCATCTCAAACTGATAAATGTTTACAACCACTTACTCAAAAATTAGGTGCAAGAAGTTATATTGTCTTCAACTTTAATTTCAAATATTTATTCTGGTTAAGAACACTCCTGTGTGTACTTCTCCTTTCAAAAGTACATGCAGTGTTACGTGCAAAAATCCCAAAATGTATTATAGGATAAGGGAAAAATGAGTGTCTGTTGAAGAATGATATTAAAAATCCCAGCTAGACTAGTCTGGCGGCTATCTGTGGTGATAAGAGGAGTGAAAAGGGCTTCCTCCATCACTGGGATACCCAGGATGTAGCTTCTGGTCAGTGAAGGTCCTCATAGTTCTGCAGGACCCCATGACCAGGGGGCTACCCTTCTTCAGGCAGCACATCTACTCAGTTTAATAGAATACAGGGCAAGGAGCATAATTCAGTAGCCTTAGTGCAGAGGTGTGAAGTTGAGGCAAAAAGACACACAAATACTTTCCATCTTACCCAGAGTAAAAGGTAGATGCAGGTAAATGATGTTACTCCATTTCTTGTTTGGGCAATTACTCCCTGCAAGTGGTGACATGCTGGCCATTTATGAAAAAAAGAGAAATAAAGACATTTCCCTGGCATGACCCTACTCCTCCCACTAGGAATTCATGTGCCATCTGTCAGCTTTTGTTGTCTCAAAGTTGGACAGGATATAGGAATAGGGGAAAGAAAACAAACTAGAACACCCCCTTGTACCTCCACGTCTGCACAGCCTGAACTGTCAGCAATGGTTAACTGTACTTTACCAGGGAAAGAGCTAGCATAATAAGAGATTAAAAGGTTAAAGGATCAGCTTAAATAAAGAGAATGAAACAATCATTTTTTTTTAAATCAAAAAAGCATTGAGTTTCAAGTGTTGTAACCCATGTGCAGAAGCCCAAGTATTTTAAATGAAAGAAGTGAAAATTTAGTGAGTACACTTGTCCTTGGCTGTTTTCCAAGACATCTCAGCTGTTGCAGTGAATTTAAAATCTGAAATGAATCAAATATATGAGAATAGATCCTTCATCAGTCATTATTTTCTTCTTTAAATAATGAAAAACATCTAACTCATCCTGGGAAAATGTCCCATTTATCATGCAACTTTAAGGAGCTGTTTCCCAACTGTATCTCCCAGCACAATAGCCTGCAGCTTTCCAGATTCAAGTATTCAGCTTTAATTTAGATATATATGGACCATGCACATTCTAGGTGTAAAAGAAACAAAATAGGAAGGCTCAAGAGAATGAGGCACTTGACCAAGCTACCTTCATTTGCAGGCTTGCCTGGGATATTCTTTGCTTTGGGGACTGACTGCTGCTCTTTCTGGATGGATGCATAAAAATATGTGATGGGAAAAGTTGACTACATAGGTTTGGATCTCTTATTGATGAAGTGGTAAATTAATGAAGTCTGAAGTGAAGTTATTTAGTTTCTTAATTTATTTTTTCATTCCATGTTTTCCAAAGGAAGAAGTGACCACCACAGAGATCCATCATGGTAAACTCAAACAACTGCTATGCAGAAGCAAAAGTTAAAAGAGGATACAAAACACAAGATGAAAAAAAGAGATTTTATATGTACTGCCAGAGAAATGCTCTCCAAATAAGACTACATAGCATTAAAAAATCTTAATTTTTAATATGCCCAGAGTTCAGGCTATGTACATTGTCTATCATGGAAGTTTATTTAAAACAAATCTTGCTTAAGTCAAGGAAATGCTCTGAAATTTCTCTGCGAAGGGATAATAAAAACTGTGCATGTATTGTACCCTAGGGGCAGTTTCAAACTTCATCCCCAGATCAGTTGTACAAAATGTCCTTCCTGCTTTACTAAACTAATTTCAACAAGGCCAAAAGGTATTTAGGTGTGAGGTCATGAGAGCTGGGAGCCTCAGCAGAGAAAATGATAGATCATGGGGGGTTGTGTTTAAATGAATTGAAGAAACCCAAACCCAAAGCTAACCAAACAACTACAACAAAAAAGGGACATATTCTCTAGAATTTCTTCAGAAATTAAATTTTACGCTGTTAAAAATATGTAATTTCTTTTGAACTAAGAAAAGCATAATTCCAAGATAATTGGTGCTCTACAATCTCATTTTATGACCTTGTCATTATATTTATTTAAACAGAAGACATCCCATTTTTATCTATATACACATGAAACACTAAACACTAATAGGAATTTAACTGATTAGAGTAATATTGCTACTCTCTTGTATCTTGGCAAAACCATTTTTCTCTTTCTTTGCTTCAGCGTCTCTTCATGGTTGCTGCAGTAACAAAGTAATTTTCTGATAAATTCATCAGAAAAAGTGCACTACAGAGAACATGTGTAACTAAACCTGTCAGACTATCACAAGGGTAAGGCAGTCATTGTCCTGGGGAAAAAAAGGAAAATTACATAATGTAATTGCACAGAGTGAAAGATAAGTTATCATAATTTTATGCTACCAAAACCAACTTTCTTAGATGTGCTCAGCATGGGAAGATGCTCTCTTATGGACAATATAGATCATCTCAAGCTGTTTCAAGCAGTGTCAACAAGGATGACAAATCAAGATTTCTGGCACACTTGAACCACTAAAGATTATGGATGAAGGAAACGTTTTACAATAACATTCATCTTCCAAGGTATAGTGAACATTTTTCTAAGCAAAATTAAATACCACAGTCTCATTAATTCAATTATTTCAGGGTGCTCAAAATCTATAGCATAATTGAAAGTGTAATCAATTTAGTTCAGCTTAAGGCTTATCTTGTAAACCTACAATAACTGAAATCAATGGCAAATCCTGGATAATGGGAGTAAGAAACTGCACTTTAAATATTTTATATGAACCTTCCTTTACTTATTAAAGGAAATACAGAACATGATGAAGAATGTTCAAAATACTGATTTCTAAACTGCCTTCTGTTGCCTCCTCTTCTTCTCCTCATACCATGAGAGGTTCCTAAAATGTCACTTGGAATAAATACAGAATAAGTAGTTTTGATTTCCTAAATAAATAAATACTTACAGGATCTCATATTTTCTATAAAAAACCAGCATTATCCCTTATTTTGGCATTCTACACAGCTTAGCTCTGTCTAAATCTGGTCTTAGTAATTTTTTTTTACAAAAAAAACAGTGTTTGATTTACAATTTTTAATTATGACCCGAAACTTATAAAACAAAATATTTGTTTAGGATCTGCTGTTCTTAAAAAAAGGCCCTCAGTGTAATTCAAGACAAGAACTATTTCTTTCAATAGAAAATATGGATGTAAAACTTGAAAAGGCTAAGAATCTGTCGATGTACTGAAAGTAGAGAATTGCACTGAATTTTTTGTCTGCCAAAAGAGAAGGTGGCATAAAACAAGTTTGTCACAGTACTAGAGGAAAACTGATTTCATAACATGAAAAAAGAGAGAGAAATTGAGATGGCTGTAGTCAGCTCAGAAGTCCTCTCCCAAATGTAAAAGGACCTTTCAGGCATTTGTTTGCATGAGAGTGAAAGTTTATGATTAATCTTCGTGCATGGAAGATTGGCGCCACATCTGAGCTGATGAACCAGCTTTTGACATGGTCTTTAACCAAATATAATGGAAAGTGTCTTAAATTAGGAAAAGCTGCTAGGTGCCTTGCAGATTTACTCAAAAAGAATAGAATTTTTCAGTCAGAGGGAAAAAAATGGTTGTCCCAAATGCTTATTTTGATTTGATAATTTCACAAGGTCTTCTATTCATATTTCATACTGGTTTTGTGTTAATCCCAAAAGGCACATTTTTCCATACAAGCAGAGACAGAAAGCTTGTCAACATTGCATGTCTAAGTGAAAAAGCAGATATTAAAATTTCTGACATGACTTCCTTTATGCCAATGTCACATTAGTTCTAGACTTCTGCTCTCTGTGAATTGGTTTGTATAGATTTGACAAATTATTAGTTGGAGGAACACAGACATTTTGATACTAAATTGTTATTTAATATGAAGTCCTTGCCTCAGAAAGATTACTGCATTTTTGCTTCCACATTGAACAAAAGTGTCAAATAGTCACAACTAAGATTGTTGTATATTCCCGAATTCCCAATTTTTATAACTTATTTCAGTTTGTTTTATAAAATACCATGCTGCAGTGTTAGACACTAGATGGAAACTGTATCAAAGTGCTGTTTAATAGTGAATGACCATCTGGAATTTCCTGTAGGTTGAGAACTGGTGGGACTTCTGTCTTGCATCAATTGCATCTTCAGGATTTGGATTCTGGCAAAGATTTTGCTGTGACTTTGGGAGATGTTCAATGCAATAGAACAATATGGATGCACCATACCCGTCTATATAGACATGCTTTCATGGACTAACAATGTGAAATACCAGTGTGGCAATTGGTCTTCATTCCAAGGGTATGTTGACAGGCTAGGCAGTTAACTCAAGGATGAAAACCTTCAAATAATAGATGAGGATTCACACCAGGAATAGGGCTGGTGTTATGTACAGAGTATCTTGTGCTTTACATGTATTAGCTTTAACATGACCTCATCACTCCACATTAGCTGCTCTCAACTAGAAATAACATTTCTGAAAGAAAATAAAGGAGAATTAGTAATGGAATAGTAATTTCAAGAAATACTGACCTGCCAGTGTTTGAGGAAGGTTTTGGATGCAAGTATGAATATTTGACTTCCAGTGTGAATTTTCAAGACTGATCCATTAACAGCTTCTGCATATCCTGATGTACTATTTTGACACTTTGTACAGGGCTCTTCAAAAGGCATTTACTCACCTCTTTCATCAGTGTCTATGAGACACAGTGTTCCAAATGTATCTTATAAATAAAGTATTATCCAAGTGCTGTTCAAATTTGCAAGTCATTAAATACTTTTGGAGCTCTTCAACATAGAGGCATCAGCTTCTTACCTGCAGGAGAGTTTACTGGGAGATGAGCTACCAGTTAGGTCTTGCTCATCTGCTTTGAGGAAAGGAAGAGGCGGAATCTAATCAGGAACTGCTCTTGCCACTCCTGCCTACTCCAGTAGACTGATTTACTTCCGTCTTGGAGAGGATTAGCCCTTTTGCAAGCCACATTTTATCAATCTCTAAAATTAGGAGAATGAGTGGGAATCTTGAGTTTTAGCAGGTCTCTAGACATCACGTTTGTGGATTAAAGCTCAAAATTGTGAAGCAAAAATCTCCTAAAGGCTCATAAACCAAAGGCAGCTTGGTTCAATAAATAGCTTTTCACTGCCTGAGATTAGCAGTACATGTTAGAAACTAGTAACAAAAGGCACTGGCTATGTTATTAGGGAGCACTCTGTGAGAAACACATTTTTATTTCAGTCCTGCTTCTACTCACATCTCCCAGTTGTGTTAATGTCATCCTGAGAAACACCATTTTCAGAATGACTGTTTCTATGGTCAATAATTGTGTGTGGCAGATATCATCCTGACCTGTATTTAGGTCAGTAGAGACCGTTTACAACTGGTCTGTAAGGCCTGATGCAATCCAGTGGTGAACAAAATTACTTCTCTCTTATTAAAGGAATAATTATCCAAATATGGCAAGGAAAAGGATGGGTGATAAAAACCTCTGGAATTCTCCAACAAGCTACAAGATTATGATTCGGAGATATGCTCTAACTTTTTGTTATTAAAGGTAGGATTCATTTGAGTGCCACCTTTCAGATGACAGTGACATGCTCAGTGAAAACCTATGTTAAAAATAAAAGAAATGTAAGAGAAATGCAAGCATTCTTCTCCAATACCCATAAGTTCTGTTAATAGTTGTGCCAGCATAAACACAACTTCGAATATCATCCACAGACACTTTCTCTGTTACAGACTCAGTAGGAACCACAGCAAATGGTCTCAGAAATTACCTCTGGGTAGAGTAAAAATTTTTGTATAATCTTGAATAGAAACTTGGCTTAGTTTGTATTATAAACAATCATAAAATGCACTCAGTTTAGCTAAACTGAAAGCACAAGTTTGCCATCCAAATTTAGAAAAGCGAAGATGAAGGTCGAGAAGGTTAATGAAGTTAGCAAGTTGGCAAAATAGAAAATGTCTGTACTATAAAATCAATATTGTAGAGCATTCATGTTTTGAGCTATTTCACATCCCCCATTAAGTGTGACTATAGAAAAATGTTACCACATCTGTATGGATGGATACTGAGTGATATAATTAAAATTTAGGAATGCTTAGGCATATTTCCACCATTAAGTTTTGATCTATCAGCTGTTCTTTAACTTGATTCCTTCTCTCACATAAGGAGTTCAGTATTTAATTAGTATTTGGTTTTGATCTTTTGTGATAACTTCACTCAAGATGGATTTACTGTATATCTAAAACAATGTCCTGGAAATCCCAACAAAGAGGAAAAACAGTGCCATGCCAAGCCTTTCCATGACAATCAGAAGTATTGAGATGAACTTCTGAAGGAACAGAGCAAGGAAAATATGAACAGTGACATGGTTATATCAGCAATCCTAATGTTTTAGAACAGATTGAGAAGAAACAAAGAAGAAATTACTGTAGCACATCTTGCAACCTATTTTACTGTCTGTGCATGTTCATGCAGACCATTTGCTCATTGTGGTAGAGATCTAGACAATACATCTTCAGAATGCCAAACTATTTCACTAATATTTTTTAAAAAATGATGTTTACTTCTCTTCCTTTCTCTTCTCTTCTCTTCTCTTGGATGTCTTCAGAAGCGAGTGCTTCAAAGCACTGGAACATTACAGTTTTTGCAGCACGTTTGTTTAAAAGAACAGCAATATGTTTTTCAGCACTTAAATATTCACAAGCTCAGCTTTCTAACATATGGCTATTTCTGCAGAGCTTATTCTGTGACGGAGAAGTCCCATATACTTAAAAAAAAACCTGCAAATGAACAGGTGTAGTGCATCACAGTATGATATGCAATAACCTTCAATAAAGAGAGGGATGTACACATTGCAGCTACAGAGCAGGAATAATGAAGAGGGAAAAGAAAAAGTATTGTGTTTGCAACCTCTTCTTATATTTATTATTATCATCACAGTTTTTGGTTTTGTACTGATTTAATGCATGTTAATTGTCCCTCTGGAACCAAATTCAGGCTATTCAATGTTTAACAAATAGACCATATTAATGAAATACACAGATTCTGTAGTACTTTATTATCTTTTATAAGATCTCTTAATTCTAACTATCAGGATGAATAGTCCTGGGTCTAGGACTTGTCTTTAAAGTCTTGTCTTCTACCCTCTATTCTTGATGATTCTGGGAGATTGAAGATATGGGACATGCAGGAAATTAATTCTATTTACCTTCTCCAGTAAGCTAAGAAAAAATGTCTTGATCCTTTTTAATACTTGAAACTGACATTTCTATTTAAAGCAAATTCATATAAATCCCAGTAACCAGATTTACTAATTTGGCCATAGCATATTCACACTTTGAAAAACATAACTGAAAGCTAGGAGAATAAGGCCATTTGTTTTTTTGTTTAAACAAACTAAACAACTACCTCTCAATCTTAGTTGCCTCTAAGGTTTCAGAGAATCAAAGCAGAAAACCAGTAGAACACCAGATTTGTTTTCTAGGTGGCTAATTTTCATTCAGCTTGAGAAGCATCCTGGATATGGAAGACAGCTATTCATTCGTCAATAAAGTAGTGAGAAGAATCTCAAGAGAAAGCTGAGAAAGAATTATTGCCAAGCAATAAAATCAAATGTATGCTGTGCTCTTCTTTTTGCAAGTGGTATCTGAAAAGATAGCATCCTCTCTGTCAAAGAAAGGCTTCCTTCATGTTTCCAGAATTTGGTGATTTCTTCTTTCTTCAAAATAAATTGCTGTCTTTGAATGTCCAACAGAAGAGAATGAATATTGTCAATATTCACCTTTAAATCTTCTAAAGCTACACTAGAATGTCAGAACAACTCTTATGAAAAATACATATGACACATTTTATTTTTGATTGTAGCTAACTTTTGACCTTCTGATGCTTAAAAGAGATCTCTTAGAAAACACAGAAACAGGTATAAATATGAAACAATTGCTAATGAGCCTAATTTCTCCTTCCAGCCCTTGTCTTTCACTCAGGAAAACAAGTGGAAATCTAACCTTTTGATTGTACTTCCCTGAGCATGCTGTGTTCCTGGTTTGATTCACCTGATTCAGGGTTTTCAGGCTGGGGTGATCAGCTTACTTGTTGAGGTCTGGCACAACCTATTTTGGTTTTGAAAACCATAGTGCACACTTATTTTAAAAACCATAATGCATATTCAAAAAATACGACTGGAAGCATTTGACATTACATGTTTTGTTCAGATGATTCAGTCAGACGTCCCAGACACCTTTAGTTACTGTGCTGCTAGTAGCATCATGGAGCGGTTTTAGAGCAGGAGAGCTGGGTGACTTTTGGATGACTCTAAACCAGGAAATCTGCTTCAAGTTTGCAGTTTTCTACAGTTACTGACTCTTTGCCTGGCGACAGACTGGAGCTCTTCTGAAGTAATACCCCTAAGCCCATACAGCATGGGACACTGGATTCTTATATTCAGACTCTCTCCTGAGGCAGCCTGCTGGCTGTTAACACACATTTGGTCATTTTAGGATTCTAGCTCAGTTGCCACCTTGGTCCCACAGAAATCTGGAATCACACCAGGATTTCTCCCCATGCACCCAACAGCTAGCTCTGTGTCAGTTCAGCAGTGCTGGTAAGAGCTCCAGGAGGAAACTGCTTGTGGCAGCACTTGTTTTTCTTGGAAAACTGAACTGCAGTCCACCAAGAATAGTGATAGTGAGGAAAGTTCAGTATATATGACGTGAAGATGGACTGGGAAAAGTGCCCTGCTGAGCCTAGAGCAAAGCAAAGCAAAGCAAACCAGGGAAACTGTGACAGTCCTAAATACCTGAAAAGAGGGCTGCTGAGAATATCTAATACAGATATTTTTCTCTGTGTCCATTTTGAATTAGACAAGAAGAATCTGCCAATTTCTGGAAAGGAGGATTTGGGATGCTATTAGAATAACTTTATAATTGCAAGGATTGGGAAGCTTTGGAGAAAATTGCTTGAAGAAATCATTAAATCCTACCATGGACTCTTTTAAAAATAGGCTAAAAAGATATATGACAGGTATTGTTGGTCACTTTGTGAGGAAAGGTGATGGTCAAGACAACTTTGAAGCTGCTGTCATCCTGTCTGATATATCAGAAAGACTTCATTTTATAAGAGTGAGTAACTTGGTACCCACTGAGATTTCTGAGGTCGTAGAGAATTAGAAAATGGGTATGATTGGATAAGGTGTGGTGTGATCAATTAGTGTGATAAATCTTCAGGAGCTCTTTACTTATGATGAAGCCAATAAGAGGCTTACCTGTTACTGAGAGCAAGAAGGGCTCTTTGGTTCAGTCAGAGCTCATTTGTTTGCATGGTCATAACTTGATGAGACTAGCAAGTCCCAAAAGCAGTGATTGAAAAAGGAGAGGTACAAGTGATACTCTTCACAGTTATTCTAGGGAACTGAGAAGCTAAAGGCAACATTCCTGACAACCCAATAGAATACATGGCAGGGGAGAATCTGGGCTTGATTTGGGTGTGTTCATTCTGCCAGATTATGCTGTGTTTCCACTTTATGGTTTTGATTTTTTCTGATGCTTTCCTGTTATATAACTGCACTTTGTGCACCCAAGACCTGAAGTTAATAACTTTTAAACAATCTCCACATGAACATTGCTGGGTGTTTATTTATTTATGCTGCTGCTGGTCTCCTGTAGAGGCACAAACTACTTTAGTGCATGTGAAGAGAATATTCTAAGTAGGAGGTGGTAGAAGCAGGAAAAGAGGCTGCATTTATGAATGAATTAAGCAGTCTAAATTAGTTACTGCAATATATTACCTGAATTCCTCTATCATGCTATTTGTGACTATCCCTAATTGTTGATATCTTGGCTTTGACTGGGGTCTGGATCTTCACAGCTCAAAATGTGAACTTCAGCAACTCAAGAAGAAAGCAAAGCATGAAACCAGCATCTGGGGACATGCAATTTCCATGGATCAGAGGCAGAATGCATAACTGCATAATTGAAATGTAACTGGAACTGAACAAATGATGGAAGAAGCATGTTATACTGACCATTAGGAGAATGGAACCTTCCCTCAAATTTCATTTTGCAGGGATGTGGATAGATTCCTTTTTGAAAAAATCTGAAACTGAATATTTTTGATGTATTGCAGATGTTCAATTATTTCCCTTTTTATTTAACACAACACTGTTTAATTGTCATATACTGTTTTAAAATGAAGAAATAAGTTTAATTGCCTAATGTCAGAATGACAAAAATGAAACTGAAATATCACACTGTTTTCATAGGACTTCACTGATATTGTTCAGGAGTAAGTAATTTCTGATCTGGTTTTAAATTAGATGATGTGCCTGACCAATAATTCATTTTTCCCCTGAAATTAAATATTTTTAAAGGAATTGCTGCAATTCTGTGGTTTACACATACTGGTTTATCTTATTATAATATATATCTTATCATCATAATAGTGATCCAAACCATCATATCTAATATATAATTACATGTCATTTGTCAGTGCCTAAAAGGCCTAGTCAACTGCTTATTTTGTTCTTAATCTACCAAGTATTTAATGTTATATATTCAATTTTTTATTGCTGCTTATTTATTTTATGTCTCAGAGAAGCAGGATAATATGGCCAAAGTCAGACTGTCTCTAGTTCTTCCAGAAGAAGGTCATTATATCATTCTGTGTAGAAGTCATCATACACAGGTGTAGCATACCTAAATACTGATCACACAAAGACAATCACAGCAAGAGAAAACAAGATAGCACTGTAGACTTTTCTCACAGTATGCATATAGAAAGAACTAACAAGCGGATAGAGGAAAATAAAACAGCCTGCAGGAGCTTCGAAAATTTTCCAGGTAGCCAGTCATCAGAGAAGCACAGAGTTGAACACATATTTATGACATAACTTCAGTCATGGTTCTTGGATAGCAAGTGGATGTGTAATATTGATTGTACCTCAAATTTACCTCAAAGGATCTGGAAGTATTAATACAGAATAGCATTTCTTAATAGGAGTTTTCGCTGCTTTCCTGTAGATATCAGTGAACTTTGGGGTGCTGCCTACTAGTGAGGACAAAATTCAGTTCAATTGCTTGTATTGAAGTGCTCACTTGCAGATCAAGCAAAATAAAAATTATACATATTTATTTCAGAAATAATTGAATAATAGACTCCAAAACCACATGCTACTCAGGAAACATAGGGAAATTGCAAGTATTCTACGGATTTTAGCTATTACAGAGATTATATTAAAGCTGTTAAAATTTTTAGCACTTATCAAGAGACAATGAAAGAATACGTGATCACATTACAGGAAAAATTAGTGTCTGCAATACAATTGCTCACCTGTATATGTATATGGATTGCAAACACAAAGATGATAAAAAGCCTTTATATTGTTTTATTGTTAAGCTAGAAGGCAGGCAAAATAAAGCCTTTTTTCTGCAGATATGAGAATCATCCTCAAAATAAAGCAGTGAAATGTTCTAGTTCTGTCTGTATAATGTCAGCTGGTGACCTGAAAAGATGTATTTAGGGTTACTCAGGAATTTGTCCTGATGCACAGAGCACAATTATCTCAGCTAGGGCTGTCAGATGGGAGCAGGCAGGTGGGATAAAAAAGCTTATGCCAGAGCTCTCCTCTGCTACTAATCAACTCTCTTACAATCCTCAAGACACTACCAGCATGACAAATCCATAACTATCAGAAAATTGTTTACTTTTTTCAGTTGCACATACACATACATATGTGCATATAAATAGGTATGTATTTGCATATATAGAGACAAATCTATACTTATGTATAAATGCTGTTGCTGTTGGGAGGCTTCATCCATCATATGCAGAGCTTAACAAAGCACAGGATGCAGTGTCAGAGGCAAGCAGCTGGCATTGACCCACTGAATAGGGCATCAGAGTAGACCAAATGTATTTTCTTATGGTGCCAGTGCAGGGTAAAGCTCTCACATGCTGCTTCTCATTGACTGCATCTTACAGACCTCATTTATAGATTTGGGACTTCTCTTACCTGGTTTACTGAAGTGATGTAACACAAATATAAAATGTCCTGCTGAGAGAAGAAAAGATTTATTTCAAAGCCTGGTCTCTAAAAACCTGCTGAAATCAATTTAATGCAAGGAAACTTCATAAAAGCCCATTGACTCTTCAGAAAAGAAGTATGTTATTCCATGGGGAAGTAAATGAAAGAAGAAAGTATCTATCCAGACAGCTTCTATAAGGTTTTCCTTCCCTAAAGGGCCCTTCTGTGTGTAAATTAAACCACCCTACTTGAAAGTGGTTGACTCAAAGAAAGAGTTGTTTAAAAAACTGACTTGCTATTATGCACGTACTTCTGGGTCCTGTGTTTGAAAGGTTTATTTTATACAAGGTGCATATAATATTTATTTAATTTATTACAGAAATAGTCAAGGAACCTTGACTTGCAGTATTGCTGTCTGACTTAAAAATTAAGGACCTCTTGAAGAAAGTTTGCCACTATAAATGGAAAACAACAGAAAACAACTGACAAGTCTTCAAAGAACATCAAGACTCCATACATAATAAATGAAAAATGTCTAGAATTTGTATATATAGAAATACTTTATAAATGCCTAAACACTTGGACACAAGTATTTTTTATTGTTTTTTTCCCTTATGTGATTTCATTTTTGTATTTTGTAATTTTTTTGCTTCTATCTTAGAAAAGCTACTGATTTGTCCAAGGGAAAATATGACATCATATAACCACTTTTTCTTGATTTTCAGGTTTTTTGGAAAACATAGGCAATCAAGAACAACGTTATTGCTACCAGGAAGATTTTCTTGGTGTCACCCTGCATAGTATCACTGACTTCAGCTGTGTTTGCATATTTGTTCTGAATCTGGTCAAATAATTGCCAAATGCAGGTCTAAGAAAGAGATGTTAGAATCCGTATTTGCACAATCCATATCTAGAAATCAATGTCTAATAAAATTTAGACTTTGGTGTTGAGAAATTTTTGAAAAATTTCTGTCTCTGCTGTCAGGAAATTAAAAGAGCAACTCAGGACATGTTTGCTATAAACTTGATCAACTTTTTAAGGAAATTACTATTTCTCATGAAATCTCTGCCATACAGAAATCAGAACTTGGAAAAAAATGTTACAACTGGTATCAAAGCAATGAAAGTTTCTATCTGACAATTCAAATTAAACACTCATATCTCCATGTTTTGAAAGCTGCAACTTTGGGCTCTCCTGTGTTAAACTCCAGCTTCTGTCACTTCTTTTCAGTGTTTAGTCTTTAGGCAAGATTTTTGGTTTTATATCCTGATAAAATAATTTTAAACATCCTGGAACTATAGTTTTTATATGTATTCCTTTGAGGTTCAAATTCTCCCTAGGCTTTGCAGAGAAAGCTCAAGGCATTCTGGGATGAGTCTGGGGGCTTCTCTTGTCTTCTTGCCAAGATCAGATAAATTTTTACTTTTTACACTTTTATGAGACAAGAAATTAACTTTAAAGACATAATAAGGGGCTAAGGTAAGAAAGGTGAGTCTGCCAGCTTAAACTTTTTATGTAAAGATGTTCACCTCCAATGAGAGACTTTTAGGTTCTGCATCCTGGAAGTAAGTAAGTAAGTGAGAGGAATATGTATCAGATTCCAGTCACTGAAAGGAATTAGAGGTTGCTGTAAAATGACAGAAAATTAATGAAGAACCAGAACAATTAAAGAAGAAAATTAATGAACTACCATGTCTGGCAGTTCCCAGACTGGCAAAGTGAAGGTTTGTGTGACTGTAATGATTAACATTCCCAAATTGTTAATAAATAAAAGAACATTGGTAAATACATTTTCCTTAGACTTTTCTGCCCATTCCTTTCAGTCACTTGTCAGTTTCCAGTCTTGCCAGAGGATTATGGAAATTCATGTCAATTAAAGCTATTTTTGTCTAGAGTTAAACATTATTTATAATGCACGCAAACTAGTAATAATACAGTTAATTTTCAGATCGGTTGTTTACTAGAGGAATTTTTTGACCTCTAGCAAAGACATTTTCTGCAGAGCTGTCAAATGGAAACATTTTAGCTAAGATAGATAGTATGTGGTCTTCAACTTTGTGCATTAGATATTGCCATGACTTCTGGCCAAATGTTCACTGTAGTCAGTGGATTTGAGTTGGCTATGGAATACAGCTCAGTTTCATGTCATTGTTTATAAATGAAAATGAAAAGCCCAACTCCAAACTCCAGGATTATCTGTAGCCTCACAACAACCTAACAGTAAAACTGACAGCAGAGAAACGAGAAGAAACTGAAGTCTTAAAACTGGTGCTGAGTTTTTATCATTACCATTTCATTTGAAAGCAAAATAGTAATAAACAGAAAATAAAGGAATTAGCAGCAAACCAGCAGGGAAGAATGTTAAAATGTTCCTCATCAATCTGCTAGAAGGGCAAGACTAGACTGGAACTCTACAACTCAAAATTTTATTTAAAAATATTGCTAATATTTTTCTCTAGAGAAGAGGAGAAATAGAAACAACTTACTTATGATAGATGAAGATCAGCACTCACTTCAAATTATAGTTTTAGGAAGGGTCTCTTGAGGGTCATCCACTGTCCATGATAAACCTGTGTTGCTCATAAGCAAGTCTCCTCTTCCCTTTCAAATTTTGTTTTGGAAGGTTATCCATGTTCTTCCTTAAACCACTCAGGTTGCCGGTGAACTTGGCACAGTGTTGCAGAGTCGCAGGAATGGAGAGGATTCTTCCCTGTCATGGCTCCCTGACGTCTGGCAGGGGGACAACTGCTGGGGAGAGGTACAAAGGACTTCTTTCAATGAAAGAATTTGGTTCATCTGATTTGGGTGCTTCTTTAACATCACGAAAGCCTTCTGATACCACATTGTTGCATTTTACCTGTCCATTCTTCTAAGCTCTTTATTTTCCACCTCCTCCCAGCGTTGATTCATATAAATTTTTTCTTACTGGTTTCTTGATTTCTTCATTCCTCATTTATTATCATAGCTGTTACTGTCAGTAAAACCTATACCATGTTATCATGGTACACAAAAGAGATTCAGGTGTGGGCTGACCTTTAATTTATAAGGATAGAAACAAACCTATGAAAAAGTCAAATGCCTCTTCCTCTTGAAGGAGGATCAGGTAACATCTGGTAGCACAGCTTCTGCATGCTAGATAAGTGTTTCCAGTGGAGATGGGAAAGACAGACAGGACCTCAATGCTAACACATCCCCTTTGTACCATTCAGAAACAGCAAAGGGCCGAGATTTGCCTGCTAAGCAGAGCTGCCTTAATTAAAGAGAAATTTATCACAGATAAAACCTTGTAGCTGCTTGCCACTCAGTCTCCATGTTCCAAATACATACCAGGGAGGAAGGCACTCAAGAAAAGGCCAGAATTTGCAAGGAAAATATGCCTTATCTGTTCCAGTGCTTCTGACTGCTTTAACATCACTGTGGAGCAAAGATGAACAGAATTGGCTCCCAGAATTTTACAGTCGAGCAGCACTTGGATGCAGCAAAGGATTTTCTTTGACACATATGGCAAGGCATTCCTCACAAATCCACATGGTTCTGGCTCAGCTCATCACTGACTCACTGGTGCAGTGACTGGCTTTTTCTGACACATGGGCTGTCATGTAAACACAAAACTTCGGTTCTGCATAGATCAACCCTCTGCAGAACTTTAGAACCTATATTCATTCAAGTTTATTTCTTCTTACCTTTTCCAGTGAAGCCAGTTATTTGGCTGTGTGAACAGTCAATTAGCTGATGCTTATTCTTTCTCTTTCTGCATCTGAAAATCACCTTTTTGAAAGCACACAATGGGAAACATCCCATGATAACACTGTAATAAACAAAATTGCCAAATGTGCCTCTAATTAGTTACACCTCCAGTGCTGAATGCACAGGGCTCATACTTCCAGTTTTCTTAGCACAATTTAACAATGGCAGAAGCAGAAATAGCAAGCTTCTTTTATCCTGATTGACAACTCTCCATTTACAGGACAAAATACATAAGAGCAACCACGATACAATACCTTTTTTCTCTTTATTCCTTGTTTGTGCCTATTAACCCAGCATTTTAGTTTTAGAATTCACAAGCACGAGAGAAACACACAGAAATCTGAAGTCTAATTAATTTCAAGTGAACGAGGAACACATACTATAACCTCCTTTTAAAGGCTTCTTTTTTCCTTTCTCCTTTTAAGGTCTGCTACCATTTTTCATCAAAATAAAGATTCCAGGTGAAGAGGAAGTTTTTAAAAGATGAAGTCCTGGGCTGGGCACAATTTTCATTTACCGAGATTTTTCTGCACCTGTGTGGTCATAACTACTCTAAACTACTATAGTGGCCTCACTGGCCACTGCTCATGTGGTTTGCAGGGCATGGCAGCTGAATGTGTGACAAAAAAAGGAGTGACAAAAGTAATTTCCCTCCATTCTTCCCCTCCCCCAGGTGAACCATAGCATTATGTAGTGCCTTCATTTTTGTGTATTTTTTTTCTGGCTATGCTAGACTGCTGGAGCACTGTTAAGCTGTTGGCTACCTGAAGACAACTTGATGTGCCTGAGGCAAGATGTGCACTATCAACCTATCAGCATGGAGGGTACATGAAAGGCACACAAACTTCAAAGAAACAAACACTTCAGAAAACATCTTCAAGCTTGTACAGAGGATTTGAGCAACATCGGAGAGGGTTCAGTCTGGCTGTAGAGATGCTAATCCTTGTAAGAAACCATGTTGAGAGATCCTTCCTATCTCAACATAGAAACAGAATGAAATGAAGAAAATTATATAATTGAAAGTAATAATTTTCTTAAGGATAATTATTAAGGCCTTTCTTGGGCGCTGTATGCATGAACAAGACAGATAAGGTGTCAGGTCTATGTTAACATTACATCTGAGATAGCTGTCCTTCAAAGCTATTACAACACCCAGCATACTCCAGATATCTGGCATCTCATGTTCCTATTGACTTTATTGGCAACCGATGCTCAGCTGGAATTTCAAAAGAACACAGACCTAGCTGTCTTTTCATCCTTCACCACCATTTTTTTCCAACAGGAAGCCATGACAGGCTGTCTTGTTCACCTGTCATGGTTGCAGGACATCAGCACATAGACAGAGTTTAGATGGAGGCTGTGAGGCCAGACAAAGAGTTAAAACCTTTTTTAGGTATTTTATACATGGAGAGTGTTTTCATGTGGACAAGGGGTACCCCTGGGGCTAGATAAAAGTGAATTAAAATCTTGGCCTTTATCTTGGTAGTTTTCTAAAGCAGAAACCTTAAGGCTGAACTTTGAGAACACCCTATTTCTATTTGGAGAAGGAAGGGAGATAGGGACGAGGGGAAAAACAAAGAACAACTACTTTTAAAATAGTGGAAGTGCATTGATTGAAGGCAAAACTCTTATTCTGAGCATCTAAAATTATAAAAGCTAGTTATTTTTAGCTAGTTTAGATGCATAAATTTATATTTTGTAGAATTTATAAAAAGTAGGAACTTTTGAGATGACTGTCCCCGGCCACTATTTGACATTTGTCCATGTCTTTCCATGATCCACATTGCTGCTCCAGCCTTTGGGTGTGTCTGGGTGACACCTGAGCAGTCAGCCATTCAGGTGGCCTCTGTCCCTACTTGTTTGCAATGTAGTTCTTCAGTTCTCTGGAAGGCCTTCACACAGGTGGCTGCAACTAGATGTAGGCAGACCAAACACTCCCTCTGTTGTGTATGCGTTGGCTTTTATGACACTGGCCTTTGTAAATTCCATAGCATGGACATACCAAAAATGCTTACAGAAATTTGGCTTATTCTAAATGATTTCTCATTTCTTTATTTTTCCTGAAGATTGTGTTACTCAACTGTATTCATACATATTTAGACTACATATGTGGCTTTATAAACTGTAAATGTTTTTCTTTTTTCTTGGTTTTTTATTTGTTTGTTTGTTTGTTTGTGTTTTTTTACATACTTAGCAATTGCAAGCACACTGCAAGAAGACAGACCAAGGCATGAAAGATGAGGAAAGAAAAGATGTTTGCTCTGATCCAGCTGACAGTCATGCAATTAAACTGCCAGGAAAGAAAACCAACGTGCTTTACTTGTCTAAAGAATGGTTTCAAGCCAAGCACATTTTGTACTGCACATTCAAGGAAGTAATTAGCATATCTGGCATTGTAATAGCCCGGCTGATGGGCAACAAGATATTAGTCACTGCAAATAGCTGCAGTTTGTGACTAAAGTAAATTACATGGATGCTTGTTTGACACCATTTATTTGATGAGAAAGAGCACACAAATGCATCCTGATAAATTAGAATGCAAAATTACTTTTGTGCCTTCCTTTTGAGACCAGGATTAAATTTATTGAAATAAATTTTTCATGCTTGCCTCACATTGGCTTGTGTATTTTTAAAGACTATGTGGGCTATAGACGGTGGGCAGTCAGAGATACTCTGGCCTGTGCATTAGTACACTGGCTCTAAGAGCAGCAGAGGTGGGGGTTATTCTATCTGAGTCTATTTTTTGCAGTAGTGATATAGACAAATCCAGTAACATCCCATATAATTTTCTTTGTGTAGGACTCTATGCTCCCCAGGTGAGTCAAGAAACAATTCATCTGAATCAGGTAATCATGAAAATGCAGTTATAATACAAGACTCAGTGCAGATCAATGCCAAGGTAAGGAAGGAAATTGTTGCAAGGAACTACACTTGGACCCAAATCTCAGTGTCAGATGGGAAATAAGTCAGCCTCTGTTCTCACACTGGATAGCCTGAGATCAAGGACAATCACATTATTTCTTTTTCTGATAGAAGCAATAACAAAATCCAAACCACAGAAAGGAAATTTAGTTTTCTTTCCAAGTACTGTTTTCCATAAAATTTCCACTGGGGTAACTATTTGAGTCTTCAAAAAGTCTGTGTGTCCCTGCATACTCAAGGATATCACATGCTCAGCTGACACAATGTGAGTGGCAGATCTGATACAATAAGTATGTGCCAGCTCACATGTGACAGCAAGTTCAGAATTAAATTACCCATAACCACTCACTAGATGAGTCTTTATAAAGGTAAGGTCACAGCTGCATAGCAGATCTCTTTGCATTGGGGATGGTAACCAAAGTTCTTTGCTAAACTGGACTTTTAGTACAGAGACCTTAACATTGGTCTGTGGCTGTAAAACCTGCACGTCACCTTTTACAAGATGCCTATCTTAGATAAAACTTGCTGTGAAATAAGAGACAGAAAGGATCTAGCAAACAATCCCACATACAGCAGGGCAGAGATTTTTTTTTTTCACCTAGAAAAACATCTGATTTTAGGCACACAGTGAAATGTCAGCTATGATTATCAATATTACTACTGTAGGCAGGTACCCATGGGTGAATTGTGGAAAACAGATAAAGCAACATATTAACTGCATTTATTATTGGTTGCATGAGAAACTCTGGGTATATAAGGGGCTCTGAAGAAGACATCCAAGAGGGATATGTTTACTTTTCCTAGATACCTCAAAAGGCACCAAATCCGTTTAGCTCTTTATCAGAGGACTCATTTTCATTTAATTGACCAAATCAAATTGAACTTTAATAGTGTTAGATATAGTCTTCTTGGAGGAGTAATCTATTGGGAATCTCTCTGTATAGGCCTTGCTGGCACAAATGTCAGCATCTTTGGTGGGGAAACACAGACATAGAACTGCAGATTTGCAGGTGGAATTGCAGTTTATAATCTAAGGAGAAACCGCAGGGGAAGTTTAATTCTCTTCAGGAGAAAAATTATCTTCAGAAAGGATTGCATTCTCTTTTATTTCTGAATAACTTCTTTCCTCCTACTGCTTTTATTTTGATTCTTTTTTGGCTCTTGGCTGCAGTTTATGCTTTTATAAATTGGCAGCGGGAATACTGCATGCTTCCAAATTCTCACTACTGCAAATGTTCTCATTGTTCATTCAAGAATTAATCCTGCACCTGGAATACAGTTAGACTCCTATTCCTAGCCCAGGTATCCACTGTGAACTGAAATAATCTGGCTTTTTATTATTGACATGTACAAAATTAAGATTATGACCTGATCTGAATATTAGCACATGCACAGCTATGTATAGTGCTTGTGTCCAAGGTCTCTCCTGGAAGAGCATGACTTGACTGGAAGGTGAGAGGGCCTCTCTGGGTTAACAAAAGATCTTTTTTTGCTGCAGAGATGAGTGGACATTTGGTAAATATATAAATGTGTCTGTCCATACTGCAATACAAGAGTGAGGCAGGCTCAAAGAGTAATTTGCTTTCCCTAATTATATATTTTTTGGGCCTTTAGAATTACTTCAAAACTTTTTAAGGGAATAAATGGGTAAATCTAAATTTTTTTTGTGGTTTAGGTGCAACATTACCAAAATGTATGTTATGTGTGGCTAGTAATTTCTGCTGCTTTAGGGTTTTTGGGTTTGTTCTGGGCTTCTTTTGAAGTTGCCTTTTTTCTGGTTGGACTGCATAAGAAGACAATCTTATAATTTGTAATCTACTTTACTTCCATATATAGTTTTGGTGTGACTTAGCAGGTGAAATGAGACAGTGACACAAATTAACTTCATCTACATATGCCTGTTTAGGAGACTGCAGTGCAGGAGGAAATGTACCAGAGAGTTCTTGTAGTGTTCCAAGGTTTGGATAAAAAGGGAAGATGTGGCAAAGGGAAAGGGAAGTTCTTCCATTTGCTGTAACAAAAAGAGAAGATACCCCTTTACTTTTAAAAATAAGTAGGTGTGCAGAAGATTGAGGTATATGAAGCTGAGGGAGGCAAAGGGGGTCTGAGGGAGTTTGAAGGGTACCAGATATTCTCAGGGATGAGCAGAACAGGAAATATTGGTTCATGCAGATGGGTTGAAAAGTGAAGGAAACTACAGACTTTACAGGAGTGTAAATGCCATGCTCCTGATTCCAATAGTCCCAAATTCACAAGACTATCTAAAAACTTGAGTAGTACTTACTTATGGCTGGTTAATGTCAACATTTACACGTATCTGCATTTGTAGCCTTCCAGTTGCACTTTTCAAATTTTCAATTTTCAAATTCAGTTGCATAATTTTCAAATTTTTTTACTTAATGCCTAGTGGGCATTAATGCCTACCTTCTTGTGGGGCCAAAGGCTGAAGATTTGGGGAACAAAAAAACCCTAGTCCCTCCGAACAAATACTGTAGGATTCCTAAGAAACCTGAGGTCTCTGACAACTCCCTGGTCAAAAGGACCAGGTCTGTGTTTTCATTTGTCCCTTATACAGACAAAAATCCTATCCAAGATTAAAACCAAGGCTGTAGTAATCTTGATAGGTGATAAATAAATCTGTGAATTTGAAAACTCATTACAGATTGAATACAGCAGCCAATGCACCAGTGCTCCTCAGAAACAAGAACTGAACAATGTTACCTTGGCCTAACCATCACAGAGGGCAATGTGATTGTTCCAGAAACAGGACTGCGAACTACAATGAATCCAGCTGCATATTCAGGAATTCTTCTTGGATGAGTAAGAACACTCTTCTTCCTGGGAAAAATCCACCTTTGTATGCAGAGACATGCTGTTTCTATCTATAAATCTCATTTGTTTCTCTCGAATGCAATAGTTATATTTGAATCAAAATGCTTGCAATTTGAACGTATGTTCCAAAGTAAGACGCGTTATTGATGTATTAAATCTAAATAATACAAAGGTACACTGAACACTCAGAGTAATTTGTCTGACTACTGTCACCAAGCAATGCTTCTAAAGACAGATGATAAAACTCATTGAATTTTTCTGTTTCCTAGGTAAACAGGTGAAGGAAATGTGTCTGTGCTTCTCTAATCTTGCCCTAGGGCATTTTATTGGGATTAATTTTGACATCACCAAGCCCTGCACCAGTGGCCAGAAAGAAGAATAGCACATTCTAGTAACTAATTCAATACCAACAGGAGCAAGCAGCCTGAATTCAACATAGAAAAATATTTTTAATGGATCTCTCATGAGTCTAGGACTGAAACCAGCCCTTGGCAAGTGTCATCACTCACCAGACAATCAGCTGGAACTCTGAAAGCTTTTTGAAGACATGAAAAAATATATTCTTACCCTTCAGCATTTCACCTTGCACAATCAGTTTAAAGATAGCTCAATTTTTAAATTCAACTTCTTTGGACAAACCAGTTATTTAGACATATCTGGCAATCTGCAGTGTTGAGCACAGAATTGTATTAAAAAAACCAACCAACCATTGTACACTTGCAGAATCAAAACTTTAACTAGAAATTAGTATGTTCCCTTTCCTTCCCTTTCCCTTCCTTTTCCTCTTTTTTTGTCAACTTTTTCATCAATCTAGTCAGGATGGAAGAAGTGTTTAACAAGAGCAGTTACTGATGGGCAAGGCAGATAGTCACCCTTGCAACTGAAAACTGTATTTGTAGGAAACAAGCTGTGCTGGTGGGATTCTGTTTTTGCAGGGAACATTGGAGCTGGGTGCAGCCAGCTGCTTTGAGGACAGGACATGCTCTTGCTTACATAGAGGAGAAAGAGCAGCATCCCACAGTATCTTCTACAACTGCTCTGTGTTATGTCTGAAGTCATTCAGAGCAGAGTGGGGTGGTTTTCATGTGAAGTTCTTCTTCATGGAAGTGGAGAAGTAGAGAAGGTAGGAAAAGGGCTCAGCTTGGCTTTTGCAGAGTATCATTTAAAATGGAAATGACCTGGGTATGAGGGGATAATAATTTGTTATGAGAAGAGTCACATGTGCTTTCCTTTCTGAAACAAAAAAGAGACCCCATGAAGGCAATGAAATGTCACAGATTACACTGCTCTAGGCTGATCCTGGATTTGGCAAGTTACGTCTCTGGGGAGAGAAGTGAGGCTCAATCCAGTCACCTAATTATCACCCATGAAGGGTGAAAGACAGGAGCTGATTGGTGCAGAGGGGCCCCATGCATACAATTTTTCCTATCAATCTCACAGTTTGCTGAGGTACAGTCTCAAAGCTGGAACAAAATAAAAATTGATATTCATTGGCAAATGGGAAAGAATCTAGATGTGAGTTTCCTAGTCATATATATGGCTCTTGAGGTCGGAGAAAAAAAAATAGACTCTAAAAGATTTTAATATAATTAATATTCTTAATATAAGAAATTATTCATATAGCATGCACTTATAAAACATTACTTACAGATGTTCAATTAGTTTTCTGAAAGCTATACTTGGTATCATTTTACTTGAGTATGCAGCCTGTGTTGTCTGCATAATAGAACTTAAATATCCAAATTCAATAAGAATGTAAATATTTAGATCTAATTTTTACTACCTGACAAGCACGCAGATAAATATTATCAGACTGCAATGTCAGTCAAAATTACACATAATTCAGTGCACTTGAAAAACAATCAGAGTTTATATGAGCTTGTGAGCACTTTATGCAATTAAATGGATACCAAAATTAACTTGCATAACCACACTGGGCAGATTATCACAATCCTCTAGCTAAGACTATGTGTGGCAGCATCACTGGGCAGTGTCAGCTTTCCTCCTCTCCTTTGAAAGAATTAGAAACCAAGCTCTGTTGCTGCTCAGATAAATGGTTCTGTATGCCTGAATGACATTTGTTTTTCTGCTGGAGATATTTATGTAAAATCACTTAAAATCAGGCCAAGGGAATAATGGGAGCCAGCTGAAAGCAGCCAAACATGGAGTTTGACACAAATTATATTTTGCTTTCTTTTTCTTATCTACCTTGGATTTCTTCCTTCTGTCTCACCTCAAAGGCTGCTTCTGACCTCCTGAATAGTGGTTGAATTTATGGTTGTGCTGATCTCATTAAGAGCCTTTGTGCTAGAGCACGACTCAGTTTCTGCTGCCAATGAAAATATGACAATGAGAATGATCTCTCGTAATATTGCAATGGACAAGTAATTTTGAGTACAAATTTGAATACAAATGATTTCATGGAGCTTGAGGAGAAGATAAGCAAATGTTTCTTCTCATACTTGCCACTATTTCATGCTTGTGTGACAGGTTCAATTCCCAACCTCTAACCTTAGTGGATTGATTTTATCAGGTTTCAGGAATAAAGAACTGATCAGTAGCTTAGAAATAAAATTTTATAAATAAAAAATAGACATACATTTCCAGTTTAGCCAGTCACCACAACTCCTAACCAAAGTTTTGCTCCAACGTTTTCCTGTGGAAAGGCCAATTGCTTCCCTATTCTAGTGTGCTGCTGGAGGTGATACTTTCCAGCTAGGTGTTTCCCATGACCACCTAAGCAGTTAGAAGACCTGGCATTGTCTAAACCTCGGCACGTTTCAGACAGAGAAAAGCAAAGAAGAGCTTGATGCTGTCCCTCTGGATGTCTTCCAGGTTTATGAGGCTGGCTGCTGTGCTGGTCAGGGCCTCGACCTTAAGGACCTGGGCACAGGTACTTCTTTCTTTGGATGTAATTTGTTCATGATGAGCAAGGTGCTGGGTGACTAGGATGGTTATCCAGCTTGCTTCAGACTTGGTATCACAGGGATTTTGAGTAGGATGTTTCCTTAACAAAAACTGTTTAATGATTATATGATGCAGAGATGTCTAAAATTGATAGTTATGACTTGGTTTTATCTGGACGGATTTAGCAAACACATTCTAAAGAACAAGGCTAGAGGCGAGAGAAACTTATTAGGCAGCTCCTTTGTGGACTTAATGGGCTCAGAGCTCAGAAATAAAGAGCTGAAGAGTCGGGAGTTCCCAAATGTAAATTCCATTCCATTGTTATTTTCATCTATAACTAAGTATAAAACAATTATCACATTGTAATTTTTTTTTGTACTTTTATTTTTCTGATACCAACAAAATTAATATTCCATGAATGAAACGCTATCAATTCTGCATAAAACATATCTGCACAATCCCACTATTTTTAAGACTTTACAAATAATTTATTTTTATATAACATTACATATAGCATTTAATATGTAAAGTCTCAGATATTGACTTGGTTCCTGAATCCCAGTGAGCATATCGTAGCAGAAAACCTCACAGAAAGTCTTCTTCAGTCACTCTGATTTTGATCCTCAAATGCTCTGGGTTTGAAATTATCTTGGAGTTGGGATATGCAGCAAAATCTTGTCAGACTGACTTTTTGGAGCAAGGCAATTGTATTCACCATTTTTCTTGAGAAAAGCACTAGAGCAAAGAGAATTTATACTGAACAGCTATGAAAGAAATTCAAATGGGAAACTGTGGCTGGTCACCTTAACTGGAAATGCTCTCCATGCGATGTATAACACAGAGACAAAGAGAATTACTTTTTTTTAAGACTGAGGACATAAAATATATCCTGAAGAAGGCAAAAAAAGCACCTGAGTGTGAGTGAGTATGCTCATCACTTCAGCAGAAGAACTTAGGCTGCGATTGTTGCATTTTAAAATTCCAAAGGGGAGAGTAATAGATCAATTTAAGCATGGTGGGCATGTTAAGCAAAATCAATGCATGTAAATCAGAGCATTTGCACTGCTCCCAATGCCACTTTTCAGAATGTGACAAGGGATAAAGATTTCTGTCTTTATTATGCCATAGTCTTAAAGCTTTTAAAATAATGTTTTGTGTTAATGTAACCAGCATTGTGATCAATTAAGCTGCATCCAGGCAGCACAGAGGAGGGAGTTCATTCAGGACCTTTTGATATGAAATTACATGTGTCTGTCTTTTGAGTTGAAAAACAGGTTATCTACAGCAGTAGCAGCAGGACGGTTTTTATTCAACTTTCAGAATGACATAGTAAACAATATTGTGAGAAAATCTTATTTCTGTCTCCTTATATGAACTAATGTGTTTTAGAAGGATAAGAGGTTACTATACACATATTTTAAAGAATTTGGTGCCTCCTTATGCATCACAGCTTTTCCTTTGGGAGACTCATATATTCCATGCAATGTACAAATCCAAGTAGAAGAATGAGAGTTTTATCGTCTAGAAGATGGGAGATCTGGATTCACTTCTGATCCCTGATTTTCTCTGCATCACTTTTAAAGGTGTTGAGCATTTTGTGCAGTGACTGAAAGCTAGTGCTCTTCTATATGTGCAAGAATACTCAATAATTTTCAATATTTTAACGTGTATATTTTTTACTGGGCTTTGTTTGCCTTTCTTGCTTCTCTTTTCAAGATAAATCTGCTCCCTTCTGGTTCTTGCACCATTTTAAGCTGCACATTCTTCACCTTCTCTGTGGGCTGGTAAATTTGATTATTGTAAGGAATGAAGATATATTCAGGAATGACTGAAGCAAAAGGATTAGGACTTCATGCAGAAATTATATTTCACAGACTGCAGTGAAATCTTAAAGATGATAGTTTTGCTTCTTTGCAAATTACAGACAAGTTTTGAAAATAAACTATAATATTCATAACCCTCAGAACCCATCACTCTAATGAAAGTTGGCCTTTTATATGTGAGAGAGAGAATATTAAGATTAAAGGCAGTGGCAAACTGGAATGACATTACCCTAGAAAGACAAGCAGTTTTCCAAAGAAAGCAGATCTTTCAATCACAGATATCAACCAAGTCCCTGCACTGAAGTGGAGAACAGAATTGCATTTAATATCTTACCAAAAACTTGACTTAGGATAAGTTAATGTTCAGCTAGTAGAGATCAGAAACAGGATGGGAACCTCATATATATATATATATATATATATATATATATATATCGCCTAATTTTTCTTCAGGAGAATTGCATAACTCTGCCAAAGGTCAATACCTTGTATGCTGTTTTTTTCCCCCAATGTTTGTAATATGGAATTTAAATATCTGGTAGAACGGAAATAGATCACATCTAGCTGATACTGAACACTGTCAGCTTGGTTTTTTTCTTTACACAGTCCTTGTAAGTGCCAGCAAAGATCTGACATGCTTGAACTTGTCTACCCTAGATCGTCATTACTTCATAAGGTGTTGTTTTAACACCAATTCAGTTTAAACATAAACCCTATTCAAATCTGGCTATTCTTTTCCATTTAATGGTGGTAAAGTTCTTGTCTGTTTGATCTGTATGACTGAGCAACTGGAAAAAAGGAAGATGGAAATTAGGCTTGTGTCTCCTTAGTGGATATTTAAATATTCTTAAATACTTTAAAAATATTAAATTGAATAGTTAATCCATTATTTAAAACATGGTCTAATGACTGAAGATTAGAGTAAGCAATATCATAGCAGGAAATGGAAGATAATGTGAAAAGAATTACACAAAGTAGTAATGGAGCCACTTGACTTAATTGTTTTCACTCAGAGGCATTCTGTCTTGAACCTTGGAAATCTGGTGGCAAAAATATCCTTTGCATCTTCAGGGTGTAGAATTTTGAAGTAACAGTTTCATGAGAAGAAAACTCCTTGGATATAGATAGGGCTGCTCTAGTTAGGGCCATTGTAATCCATTGATCTTTATTTACCTTTGAAACGTTTGTGTCTTGGTTTGAAAAGACAGATATGTGTTAAGGAAGAGCAGGGTCTTTTTTCGAAATGGAGATAATAGACCCCTCCCTCTGAATTAGTGCAATTTTTTAATTAAGGGGCTCTCACGCCAAGATATGGGGATAAGAATGACAGTTCTTTACTAATATATATGCATATGTATATATATAACAAGGCAAACAAAACAATAACTACTACGAAATTAACAACAAACAGAACAGGAATTTACTAACAGTTCTTTTGGTTGTGGGTACCTTTTTCTTCTGGAACAGTTACCATCCCAGTTGGCAGTCATTGCCAACCAGCTTCCGGTGGGCAGGGGCAGATGTGGTGATCCTGTGTGGCTTCAGGAGTGCTGGGACTGGTGGCAGCTGTGTCCTGGATGGGAAGGGTGGAGGAGAGGCTCTGCTCACGGATTCTTGGGGTAGTGTCGGTCCTGGTGCTTCAAACAAGACGCTTGGAGATGGTAGGCTGAGGCAGGAGAGCATCCGAGAAGAAGAGGCAGTTCCCAGCCTTTCTTTCCCCCTATCACTAGCCATCAGTACTTCTTAGCATCTTAAATGGGAAGAAATTCGACAGATGGAGAGGAGAGGAGAGGAGAGGAGAGGAGAGGAGAAACAAAACAAAACAAACCACAACACAATC
>VXBI01009139.1:0-41467 GCA_013397375.1 Toxostoma redivivum
AGGGGCTTTGGGCAGAAATTTGGGCTGGTTTTATTTGGCTGAGGAATGAAGTGGAAGACTTTATGTTTAAGCAGTGTGTTCTTGAAATGTGTGCATGTTGGAGTAAAGGTGTGTTGGAAAAGTGATAACAAGTTAGTGAAATTCAGGAGCAGGGATGTGTAAGACTAAATAATATTTCTGATATTTGGGACAGTGAACCCAGTGGAAAACTTCTATCCACTCAAAAACAGGTTAATATTTGCAAAGGGGGAACAAAATGCACTTCAGGCTGTTGGTAACAAGCAAGAGCAGTGATCTTTGGTTACTGCTGGGAACTGCAGAACTTGAGCTCAGAGACCAGCAATGGGAATGACACAAGTCTGGATCCTTCCTCTTAACTGTGGGAGGATGTGTTTGGACACTCCCTGCTAAATTACATGGTTTAGGTGTGAACATGGCACTGCTGGGTATGGGTTGGACTTACTGGTCTTAGAGGGGTTTTCCAACCAGAACAATCCTATGTTGCTATGATTTCAAGTATGAATCATTACAACATGAAGTACAGCCTGAAAAGGAGGGTGGACATTGCAAGAAAAGAGAGCAGAAAGGTGACACAGGCTGGTGAGACCCTACAGCAGCAGTCAGGAGGCTCCAAACACAGCCTGGGGGGTTGTGTGTGCACACAGGGATGCACAGATGCTGCTGCTGTGTGGAGAGAGACGACAGAATACACGGATGATGAATTAACCAGGCAGAGGAGTGGCTGAAGGAAGTGTTATTTATGCTGAGGTGATATCCAGTAATGTTGGTGAGCGTGTCAGGATCTGCTGGAAGGTAGGGGGGCTCTGCACAGGGACCTGGACAGGCTGGATAGATGAGCCAAGTCCAACAAGGTGAGCTTTAACAAGACCAAGTGCTGGGTCCTGCACTTTGGCCACAACAACCCCTGCAGTGCTCCAGGCTGGGGACAGAGTGGCTGGACAGAAGCCAGGCAGAAAGGGACGTGGGGACACTGATGGACAGCAGTGATGAGCCAGCAGTGTGCCCAGGTGGCCAAGAAGGCCAATGGCCCCTGGCCTGGATCAGGAATGGTGTGGCCAGCAGGAGCAGGGCAGCGATTCTTCCCCTGTGCCCAGCACTGGTTGGGCAGCACCTCGAGTGCTGGGTCCAGTTCTGTCCCCTCGATTTAGGAAGGACAGGGAGGGGCTGGAGAGTGTCCAGAGGAGGCAGCAAGGCTGGGGAGGGGTCTGGAACACAAACCCTGTGAGGAACAGCTGAGGGAGCTGGGGATGTTTATCCTGGAGAAAAGGAGACTCAGGGGTGGCCCTATCACTCTTACAGCTCCTGAAAGGTGCCTGTGCTCAGCTGGGGTTGGGCTCTTTCTCCAGGCAGCACTGACAGAACAAGAGGACACAGCCTCAAGCTGTACCAAGGGAAAGTTAGGTTGGATATTGGGAAAAAGTTTTTCACAGAAAGAGTGATAAAGTACTGGAATGATCTGCCTGGGAGGTGGTGGAGTCACCATCCCTGGATGTGTTTAAAAAAAGCCTGGATGTGGCACTCAGTCCCATGGTCTGGTTGAGGTGTTAGAGCATGGGTTGGACTCGATGATCTTGGAGGTCTCTTCCTACCCAGTGATTCTGTGAATTCTGTGAAAAAAATCTTCACTGAAAGAGTGATTGGGCACTGGAGTTGTCTGCCCAGGGAAAGGTGGCGTCACCATCCCTGAAGGTGTTTAACAAAGCCTGGACTCAGAGCCAGGGTTTAGTTCATGAGGAAGTGTTGGGTCATAGGTTGGACTTGGTGATCTCAAAGGTCTTTTCCAACCCAGTTCATTCTGTGATTCTGTGTTTCTGTGAGCTGCTCCCAGTAAATCCTTGCCCTGCTATGTTCTCCAGCCTTTAGCCAGCAAACACATCCCAGGGCAGCATTTTGCAAAGCATTGTGTCACAGTGTAGTTCTGGGACTTATGGCAAGCTTACATTTGGAGCTGGAACCAAACTCTTGGTTTCTCCAGGTATGTCTGAATTCCCAGGTGGAAGTTCTTCTTTCACTTCAGAAGTTATTTTGCCTATTTTGCCACCCCACAATATTTTAGTAACAGATCTATAAATTTTCTGTCGGTATTAAGAGCAAGTGATTTCCATGGCTGCAGGTATATTCTCCCCTCCCAATTCCTGAGAATGAACACAGCAGAGGTTTTACATGTGCAAGAGGATTTGTCTTGGAAAGCCAATAGGAAGTGGGTTCCTATATTAAGCTCCTCAAGCAGAGGAGAAGCAAAGTGAATGGTGAAATTTTGCACAGAGCAGCAAAATACAGAGGGGTGAAACTGGTTTCATAAAGCTGTAATAGGTAAAAAGGACTTTTCTTATATATGGATAGAAATAATTAGAGATAACCAGACTCATAATTGTATGTGAACACAAAAATGCACAATATTGGGTCTGTGCTTTGGAGATCCTTGAGCTGTGACCATGGGGGTGGGTTCTGTTGTTATATAAACACCAGGCAGGAAGCTCGGGGAGCTTGACCTCGAGAATGGCACCAAGTTATGGCACAGCCAGCTTGTGTTGAGCCCTGGGCAGTTACCTCACCCTGCAGCATCCAGGTGAAGCTTGGAGCACCTTGGAAATGAGGATCTGGAACTGGTGGAGAACAGCCTGACCAGCTCAAAACTGAGGGTGGCATCAATATCTGGATAGAGGGGAAGCAGGGCAAGAAGCAAAGTTAATTACTGAATGACTTGGTTGAAGGATGGAAAGTGACTCTTACCACAAAATATTTTTTCTGAACAAATGAGGATGGGTAAAAAAGTGTGCCTTGACTGTTGCTGCCACAAATGTATGAAAAAAAAATTCTCCCAAAGCCATACACCTCCTCTCTTGTTTGAAACCCTTTGTAAAGGGGAATGAAAGTAACGTATCCCAAGATATCAGTATGTTTTGTAAATGTATCAAATTTTCCAAAATTCTTTAAAATCTATTTAGGATTGTTTGATATCTAAATTGAGTAAGTTTACTCTTGAAAAGTAATATTTCCATTTCTTAAAATAGTAGTGATTCTTAAGATAATTTCAACATTATTTTTTTCTTAAAGTTAAAAAACCAACAACATAGGGAAAGAATTCCTTCTGGAAACCTCTGAGGAAAATTCTCTTATTTTAAATTACCCCCCCCAACTCTCTTCAAAAACATCTGAGAGAAATGAGAGTCTCAAGTTTATATGGAGCCATCAGCAAGCAAAAGGAGCTACAAATGAGAGCTCTGAGTTCATGTAGTGTCTCCAGATTTCCCATTATGGCCATATCTGTGTGCAGCTGCTCCAGATCTTGTTCTGGTCACACCATGAAACCCCAGGTTTAGTGGCAGAATGAGCAATGATCTCCCTGTCCCAAAGAATTGCACATCAAAAAGAGCTTTCTACTCAAAAACTTCATGGCAGCTTTGATCTGGAATCGCTCTTGACTAATTCAGATGGCAAATCCAAGAGAATGGGATGATGGAGTTTTCACTGCACCAGCAGTCCCTAGGGCAGCTGTGAAGTAACAGTAAATAATTAATTTTTGAGAGAGGAATCTGACTGGCAGAATAAATAAATAAATGAGGAATAAGATGGAAAATAGAAGTTGTGGTGCTGCTGGCTTTCTGGAACCAATAGGACAAATATGACTGAGGGGAATATTAAGGAGAGTGTGTTTGGGAGTGCAAAGTACCACATGGAAGGAAAGTCAATAGGTGGAAAAGTCCTGGGTAAATGGATCTGTCTGTTGATAGAGATAAACAGGATTTCTTTTGGTGGAGTATTTAATTGCTGGAGGTTCCATGCAGTGCTGCCCTGGATATTGTAGAGGCCTGTGCTGTTGTGTGGCTATGGAAATAATTACAAACTCACATTTGGATCTGGGACGAGACTTTTGATTTTGCCAGGTACATTTACCCTGATTTTTTTACTAATTTGCAAGTTTGTTTATGCACACCAAGATCAGGGGAGTGGCAGCCGTCAAGGGCATTGCAGCCCAGCTCAAGCAGTGGCATTTAGCTCAGGGCAGCTGTCCAGGGGCAGGCACAGGTTCCAGTGCTCTCCTCTGACTGCACTCCTGGGAGCAGCTGACACTGAGCCTGCTTCTGCTCTTCTGCAGAGTCAGTCATGGATTTGTTCTCTCCTAAAGATCCATGGCACTTTTACTGGCCTCAAGGAAAGTCATGGAAAGTCAGGTGGAAATGCATTGAAAAGCAAAGGTGTTTATAATATTGACATGGGTGGCCAAGAGCCAGGGATGTGCAGCCACAGCCCAGAAAGCCAACTCCATCCTGGGCTGCTTCCCAGCAGCATTCCCAGGAGACTGTGGGATTGATTGATTGATTGATTGATTGATTGATTGATTGATCCCCCTCTGCTCTGCTCTGCTCTGCCCAGGTGAGACCCCACCTGCAGAGCTGTGCCCACCTCTGGGGTCCCAGCAAAGACAAGAACCTGCTGGACTGGTTTACCAGGAGTGCCACAAAAACACTCAGAGGGATGGAGCAGCTCTCCCGTGGGGACAGGCTGGGAGGGATGGCGTGGTTTAGCCAGGACAAGGCTCCAGAGAGATCTTACTTCAGCCTTTCTGTACTTAAGAGTACTTACAGGCTTTTAAGATGGAGAATAAGTTTTAAAAACAAGCTCTAGTGACAGGACAGAGAGTAATGGTTTTAAACTAAAAGAAGGTAGATTCAAACTGGAGTTAAAGAAGAAATTATTTTGCTGTGAGAGCAGTGAAACACCAGCACAGGTTTCCCAGAGAGGTGGTACCTGCTCCATTCCTGGAAACATTCAAAGCCAGCTTGCATGGGGCTCTGAGCAATCCTATTGAAGTTGTCCCTTCATTGCAGTCATTGCAGGAGAGTTGGTTTAGGTGACCTTTAAAGTTCTCTCCAATCCAAACCACTCCGTGGTTCTGTGATTTAGAAATACCCACTGAAGGTGATGATCACCATTTTAGCTGGTCTTTGCTTGTATCAGAACACCACCAAGGAGCATTGCACTGCAGCATTTGTAATATCAGTGCTGGAATGGGAACTGACTGCTTTTAGCTGGGTTATCTGATGTGTGGACACTGTGTTATCCACAAATACTGCAGGGAATTCTGTTTGTGACTGGGACTTGCAGCTCTGCTGAGCTGTCACAGCTGCAGAATCATTTGTAACACTCCAGGCACTGCAGAGACTGAGTGTGAATTCCCAAAAAATGGAGTTACCAGGCTGCTTGTGAGGCTCCAAGACCTAGGCAGGGGCACAATGTGCCACTGAAACCTGTGAGGGCATAACTGTAACCAAATCCAACCTCACAGAGATTTCCTGTGAGTTATGGGGATGTAGAGGGAAAAACTGACATTGGGAAAAAGAACCTTGTTGGTGATCAAGGCACCAATATTAAATACTCAGGAGAAAAGCTGGACTGAAAGGCTGTAGCCCCAACTGCACAACTCAGTGAACTGGAATTTCAGGTGATATTACAAGTGGAAAAGCAGATCATTCCTTATATTGCCTCAAAATATATAATACCACACAACTGTAACCACTTAATGAATGGACATTTTTAAATTTTGCTCCCTGTGTTTCTGATCCTGATAATCTCCTAGTAGATTTATTTGGCACTTTGGTAGTGTCTTAAGTCAGCATGTTTCATCATGAAGTGACCCCTGCTCTGGGCTGTGTGCTGGCCTGGCTGCCAGTGTGCACTGCAGAAACCTGCCCACATTTTTGTAGAGGCTGGCACCAGTGTGCCAATCAGGATACACAAAACCCACATTTGGAACTGGGACCCAGCTTGTTGTCACCCCAAGTAAGTTTGATCTTTCTGCTCCATATTAACACCAGGACTGGTACATCATTTGTTTATTGGGTAGATATGATGCCTTTTCCTCTGATCTCAGAACGAGGAGCCAGACACAGCTAAGCGATAAAAGGGTCTTTATCTCAGTATTTAATAAGGATCCTTAGGTGCAACAATTTGTCAAGGTGGAATATGCTGAAATGCACACAGACAGTAGATTGTGTATGCAATTATACACCTTGCAAATTAGCATATCTGACAAAGATTCCTTAATGAGAAGCTTAAAGGAGTGGTGTGACATTTCCATATTCTAATGTATTCCTCCCAGATGGGCTTAATCTTAGTTTACAGAATGTGTTCTGGAGAGAACCTTGCTTTCTCAAGATAGTGTAAGGTTTTCTGGCCTCCATCTGTGAGGTCTTTAGGATGTTTGGTCTTCTGGCAAAAGCAGAATATATAGCTGTATATATATATATATACACATACATATATATATAGCAGAATACTAGGACTATGCTAAGAGATCAGGTTTAAAGAATCACAAGTATGTATGCTAGGAGCACTGAGAATACATAAAAGGTGTATAAAAAGGAAAGGCAAAAAAACTCATCATGGCATCGGAGGGAGCAGGGATTTCATGGATATTCCAACTTCTTTTCAGCTTCCCTTGGCAAAAGCCAGTTGGGATAGAGAGGCTGTTCTGGGGTGGCAGGAGGGCTTGGCTGTGCTGAGGCAGTGGCAGAGCATGGGAGGAGGTGGTGATGTCCTCAGGTTTAACAGCCATGGCATGGCCACTGCAGCTTCTTCTAAGGGCTTAGAGACTGGATTTTCTAAGACTTAGCCTAAGAGAATATACCATAATCTTTCTTTTCTAAAATCCATAATCATTGTATGATTTCAAGATTTTTATTTTTCTGGAAAGAAAATCTCTGCTACATATAATTGAAAACTTGATGTCCCAATTGAAAACCAGTCTGATTTTGGAAGAAAAAACATGGAAAAGCATTTTGTAAAAATGACAGAAGTTCTCAGGAGGTTCATGAGCAGCCACTTGAAGTCTTTTTGTTTTGAGGAAATTGTCACACAGCTGGGTTAATCCATCTCAGTCGCCTGTGAGAGGGTGGATTAGATAACCAGAATTGCTCCTTCTAACCCCCAAAAATCTTTTCTAAACATTGTTAAAAGGAGAAGCAGAGAAGATCATAGCAATTCTCTCCCGTGGTTTAGGTGGTGCCTGAGTAGATCCATACATGAACACAAACAGTGTATTGCTTCCCAATAAGAAAAAAATTAATAAAAAACTTATCTCAATCTTTTCTGAATGTGAGCACGAGCCAAAAGCCCAGGATTTGTCCTGGTTTGGTACTAAGAACTATTTATTCTGTTGATACTTAATTTCTCCTCACATACTGGGTATCTTCCTCTATTAATTCACTGTTATTTTTGGTTCAGTGGGAAATCTTTTCCCTTAAAAGGTTTGTGAGAAAGACTTTGGATGGTTTTGGCAGTTTGACTTCCCCAAGTATAATTACAGAGGCAATAACAAACACATTTTTTGGAATGAGACCAGAATTAGGCTTGAAGTCTGTCAGTAAAGCAGCATATTCATATTTGCAAGCAGTGAATCTCTCCTCAGAGTTCTCTGCACTTTGATGACATGGGCTAATGCTGGGCCAGAGCCTGCTTCTGCTACCTGAGTGTGTCCAGAGTCTAGAAAGTCTGGGAAAGGTTCCTGTCCTAAATGTCCATCTAGTCTGGCTGTAGTGGGGAGCAGAACAGATGAAGAACATTGATTTCCGTGATAAAGAAGATTTTAAGGCCCTTTCTAGACTTTCCCCACGGAAAGAAATTAAAATTTCTTCATCTGGGAGCTAAACTGTCTTCAGTATTTCTGCAATATGACAGATTTCACAGAGGACCTCTGGCAGAGCTTTTGGAGCATGCATTGATGGAACATGATGGAAACATCACTAAATGTGATGTAAATTCATAGGAGCTGCTCCTCTGGGAGCAAGACTGGCCTGTGTGAGTGGGCAGGGGTTCCTGGAGTGGGGCAAAGTCCAGGCTGGCTCCAGCTGTGGAATATCATGTCTCAGGCTGAGGAGTGGCAAGAGCACCAAAAATTCTGTCAAAATTCAGTCTGACCAGAGATGCAGACAGGTTGCTGTGGAAGGAATGGAGAATGTGATAGTTTTCTGCATTATACCACCTGGGATTTAAACCAGCTCAGGATTTCTACTACAGCTTGTTTGGAGGGGAAAAAAGAAAGGGCACAGGTGTCAGGCTGATGCTGGAACAGGGTTCAACTCCCCTGAAATCAGCCTCTATGTCTCTATAGACTGGGCAGGAATAGCATTCCAACAGCTCCTGCTCTTCCACCTGGAAGACATCCTTCAGAAAAGATAAAATTAGGCAGCATAGAAAGCTCAGAACATTATTATTTAGTATTTAGTATTATTTCTCACTCTTTCCTGTGAATAGAGGTCATAAATATGCAGCATCTCCAGCACAGGCTGCAGCTCATTAAGACAGAATAACAGGTCACAGGGCTGTGGTTAGAGTAGATGTTATTCACCAGAACTATCTCAAACCCTCACAGCAGCGGGCAAATACACCAAGGAACTTACAGGAACTGAGCTGCAGCACCAGAACAGAGGCAGCCACCACTCTGAGTGAGAACAGGAAATTAATATTTTGCAAAACTGCTGAAGCTTCCTGTGAAAAACAGACTTTACTGATTTATGTGCTCAAGATCAAAGCATTGCATAGACTGAAAAGGAGAAAAACACCCTAATTTGGAGAGAGGTAGATGTTTATCTCTTCAGAAAGTGCAGCACTTGTGATGAGAGAGGAGAGCAGCTTGACAAAATCTCCCTTTCTCCCTCATTTCCAGGTACCCCATGGCCAGGATCTGTATTTTATACAGGGATCCATCATCAAGCTTTTTACCAGCTCCTGCCTTCCTCTCCCTAACAAACAATCACAATTTCCAAAGCACTGCCTGGGAGTATGGGAGCTAAGGGAGTCCCAGCAGCCATCAGGCTGTATTTCTGCATACAAAGAGTCTCATCAGGTTCTACAAAGCCAGGGCAGAGCTAGAATGGATGAATTACAATTCAGGAGATGGGCCAATGAACCCTTGGGCTTTGTGGATTTTTTTTTGTCTGATATGATACTAATAGAGAAGTATGGCTATTTCTTTGAGGTGGCAACAGCTGGGAGCAGAACAGATGAAGAACATTTATTTCAGTGATAAAGAAGATTTTTGAGACACTTTCTAGACTTTCTCCATGGGAAGAAATGAAAATTTCTTCATCTAGGAGCTAAGATGTCTTCAGTATTTCTAAAGTATTTATCAGTGAGGTGTGTGAACAGGGAGAAAGCAAAGATTAATCTCAACTCTCAATTTTACACAGTAACACTTTATCAGTTTACAAATGTGAACTGAAGCTCTCATTGAAAGCTGTGAAGGCCAATGGAAAATGCAGCCATGGGGCTGCTGAGAGCCCCAAAACTGCATGGAGGTTACATTGAGTATGTCTGTAATATTTCATTTAGTCATCATGAGAGCACTGCAGTGTCTGGAACATTTTACTGTTAGCCATGAACGAGGATTTAGGAATGTACCTTCTTATAGAATCAGGTGAAATGTATGCTTAGAGTACAAGTTTATGAAGCTAAATATGCAAAAAAAGGGTTTAACCACAGGTTGTGTTTTGATATGTGTGGAAAATCCCAGTCTGACTGACTCACTATCGGAGTTTGAAGCAAGGAAACAATGATGAGCCCCAGGTGTCATATCTGCAGCCTTTGGTGCCTCAAACCCCTCTCTGCAGGGTAAAATTTTGTAAAAAGCTTTGGTACAAGAGGTGGAACGTGATGAAACATTTGTTTGCTTCCCTTTTTTTCTCCCTGAATGCAGCCCTGTGTTCTTACTTTGCTTCTCAAGCTTCCTGCTGTAGCAGCACCATCAGTAGACTGCTGGTAAATGTGGACACCAAGCTTTAGTGGTTTATCCACTGCCCCTGAGGACACAGGGGGAAGGATTTTGCATTTGGTGGATTTGAGCAAACATTTGCAGAAAAAGCAGAATGGACCTGGGCTGTCTCAAGAATCCCAGAATGGTTTGGGTTGGCAGGGAGATGATGTTGCCATGTTCCACCAGTGAGTCCAGTGAGTGTAGAGAGGAAGGGCTGGGTTAGGTGTGGATGTGCAGGGTGTGATGTCCACGAGCCTTTTCAGATGCTCCAGGAATTCTGCCTGCCCACTCTGTGTCTGCCACACAACAAAAGTCAACAGAAGTCTCCTCAGCATCATCTGCTGGAGGTATTTGGTTCTCTAAAAGTGTCCTGGCACCAGATCCCAATGATCAGCAGCATCCCACTGGAATAATGGAGAAGCCTGCATTTCCAATTGGCTCTATGTTAAACTGAAGGAACTGTGAATGTGTAATCTGACCTAATGACTCTTCTTTTCTCCTCTTGCAGAAGTTACTCCATCTCCCTCAGTCTACAGGCTGACCTCTAAAGATGACCAGAATCTGGAGATGTGCCTTATCACAGATTACTCCCCTGAACAGCTCGCTCTCAACTCAGCTGAGCAGCACACATCTGCTGTTGTGGAGGTGGAGAGTGCTGAGAGCAGCAAGGAATCCAGCTACCTGTCCACCTACTGGGCCAGGAGGGATGAGCTGCACTGTGGTGCCAGGCACGAGGGCTTTGGAGAGCTGGAGGGCGAGGACCCTGAGAGTGGTAATGGAATTTCTGGGGCTCTGAGCAGGGCTGGGGATGCTCTGGGTGAGCAGGACTGGGCTGCAGCTCCCAGCTGGCAGGAAATAATCCACAAACACTAGAGGTTTATGTCCAAAAAGGAGACAGAGGAGTCCTTTTTGCTTTATTCAAATAAAGGGAGAGGCCATGGGACATTCCCCTGGGATCTCTCCGATTTTTGGAGGATGCAGCCTCCCTTTTTATCCCAATTTCCCATCCACATTTCCCTCTCTCTTTGCCCCTTGAGCTGAGGTACTTGAGAGATGCAGACTTCCCAGAACACCTGATACCTGAGATTCCCCTCTAATGTATAACCTTCCCTTTTAATTTTTAATTCTTATAGAATTCATGGTTTTCCCCCATTGCTTCTTTCATCTTTCAATATCCAATTACATTTCTCAGCAAACCTACAGTTTGTTTGTAAAGGCAAATATCTTTTTCCACTCATCAGTCAGTGGAATCCATCCCATTGTTTCTTTTATCACTCAGTGCTGGTTTTATCTGCCAGCAGACCCACAGCTGGTTTGTAAAGACAAATCTGACATTGCTCTCCCAGCCCTGCAGTGCTCCACTGTGGTCCCATGAGACAGAGAAACGTTGCCTCTGTTTTCTCTCTCCTTGGGGCAAACAGGATTAAGGGTCACTAGACTGGTACAGTCATAGCAGAGAGATCTTAGAAACACACTGTGAGGGGATAGAAAGCTTGAAATTCCTTTGTCCAATGGGACACTGAAAATTAACTAGATCATATCTTATGCTTGCTCTGAAAAAAGGAGAAAATAGTGTGTATGGGAGGGTTTGTTGGCCAGAAACTCTAATTTGGTCCTTCTAAGCAGACAAATCTTTATAGACCTCTGAAGAAATACATTTTTGTTATTAATCAAATGTATTGTTCCTCTCTGCAGGTGCCAGCGCTGTCTGTGTCACAGGGCTGTCCCTACACTTCAGGACAGGTATGTAACACAGCATTTTAGGAGAAAACTCTGGCCAGACTAAAGTAAAGGTCTTCCCAAGTTTTTGCTGGTTTCCCCTGCTTGCAGAATTCTTTTTGAAGCAGCAAAAAGTCACACAGAAAATTTCCAAAAGGGCCCCCACAGGCTTTAAAAACATCAAGGCTGAAAGCTGTGGTGTTAATGCAGCCTTCCTGACCCAAGGTGATAATCGAATGCAGTGCAGGCAGTGCCCACAGCTCCTGCTCTGAGTCAGCACTGCCTCACTTCAGAGCAGCTGGGTTATTTTGGGTGCACAAACACCCCATGAAACAAGAGCTAGGCTGGTGGTTTCTGTGCTCAGGGCTCCCCACAGCTGGGTGCACCTCAGCTGTGTCCCAGCTCACTGGGCAGTGCTGCAGCCCCAGGATTTGCTGCTCTGCCCCTTCAAAGAGCAGAGCCTGAGCCTGCCCTGCTCACACAGCAGCTGTGCTCTTGCAAATCTTTCCAAAACACCCTCTCAGGAAAATACTCATCAGTAAACACGGCAGGTTCCATCAGCTTTTCTGCTCTCTGAAAGGTTCTCACTGATGTGACAAACAAGGTTCACTTTCCTGGTCACTTTAAAAAGGTTTCATGAAGAAAAAAAAAAAGACAAATAGGAGACAAAGACAATGAAGCAAAGGGTTAATGTGGCTGGGTGCTGGGCATTCAGCCAAGAGCACACACTAACTCAGAAAACACTTCATTAAATGCATCAACCTGTTGCATATTCATAGATCTTTATGTATTATTCAAAATCAACCCCCCCACAACCTCTAAATCAACATGTTTTGTGGCCATCCCAAGCCATCACCTACTCCCTGATCAATAAATTCCTTCCCTGGAATTCTGGTTCTCTTCATCCAGATAGGATAATCCAGGAATGTGAAGAATTTCCTGATTGTCTTTTACCATTCTGAGTTAGTTATACGAACAAAAGTTTTTTACATCACCATGTTATAGTCCAAGAAAAATATATATTTATCACACTTCTATTTTTAAGTTTTGTTAATAATAGAACTAAAAGAAACTATATTCATACAGCAAAGTTTTCCAACATTATACACATAGCATTAATTTTAATATTTGTGAAAAGCCAATGATATAGTATGTACTTATAACACTGAAAAACATACAGTGAGTTTTTGCTGACAGCTCCCTCCTTCTCCAGGACAGATCAACATACTTTCAAATACAAATGGTTTTGTAACTTCAGATTAATATAAAATTCAAATACAATTGTGTACTATGATTGAAATCAAAATTACTTTTCCCCTGCACATCTTAAAAAAAATGTAGAGAGAGGAAGGAGGGCTGCCTTCAGCATCCTGGGTTCACAATGCACAGTATTTCAAACCAGTTAGGTGGCTGGCAGACTGGTTTATTGGATAATTAAGTGGTTATTAAATGAAAGAAATTGAAGTTTCTGAGTCCTACTCCCTATCTCGTTTCCTCCCTCCCAGCTGACTCCATCCCACAACGGAGCAGCTTTGTTAAAAAGGGCTTTTCAGTCTCTCTGGAACACGGGCATGTCTCAGTGCTCTTGTGACTCTCATTTTCTGTTTTTTTCCAGATGAACACTTGAACACTCTGTCTTTATCACAGCTGGGCCTCAAAATAGTTTTAATGAAAACAATACTTTTTAATGTGCTGATGACGATGCTTATGTGGAAGAAAAAGAAGGTGAGTATGCTTGGAGGGGGTCTGAAATCATCTGCCAGAAAACATCTGGATTGCTTCTTCAGCTAGGAATTCTCCTTCTCTCTGCAATAGCTGTTCATGTAGTCTAGCCAGACTTCTTTTGTCTGCCAGCAGTTGTAAGGGTGGTGGTGTTTGCACCACTTAATTAGTGGCTTGTTTGGAGATTATTTTTTTGTTGTTTGTTTTTATTTAGAGCCAGGATTAAAAAACACATGAAGGAAATTAATTTTCTCATGTTCAGGCTTGGTTGTTTATTAAATTTTATTAAAAGTACAGAAAGTTTAGCAACACTTCTAGCCACCAGCTAGAAGCAAGCAAAATGGAGATGAATTTAGGTAGGTACAAGGTTTCTTAAAGCCAAACAGTCTAATAGAGAAAGAACCTATATTATTTATACTTTTCATCCAATAATCAAATTCCCATGGTTTTAACTCTATTACTTAAATTTGAAGTAGTTTTTAAGGTTTTAGGTTAAAGCAGTGTTTCTCAGGGGTTCAGTGTCAGAAAGCACAGAAAACTTTAAAAACTTCAGTTTCTGGGATTCAACAAGCAGTAAAATCCCTCCATTCCTATGGCCACACTATTTTCACCCACCCCTCAAGTGCTCCTCATTGTCCATAAGAATTTTTTTTTTCCTATCAAGATATTTCTCCCTTCTCTTTTTCCATCCATCCCTTCCCTTGCCTGTATTCATCCATCAGATTTCTTCCCTCACCAGTCTCCAGCTGGGAGAGTTTGATGGTCATTGCCTTTAATATAAATCCTAATTTATTCATTTTTGCCCAGTGTTTGTTTCTTCTCTTTTCTCTTGCCTGGACACTTCAGCTCTACAATTGTGCAGCTGTGACTGTAACTCAGATAATGATTTAACACACCTTTGTTTTGGTTACAGGACTGAAAGTGGTGCAGTCCTGAAGTACCCAAAGCATCTGCTTTGAGAGAGCTTCGTGAGCAAGAGGGAGCACGGGGATATTCCTTGCTGTTCCTATAAACCACACCAGCCATTATATTCTGCTTTATTTACATTTAAATATTTTTGCTTTAAATTTTTTTTTGCTAAAAATTTTGCTTTAAAACTACTCAAAATGAAACATTTCCAGCATTCTGCCCTCCTGGGTTATTCACCATGCAGAGCCTCTTCTGCATGAAGCAGACTTTGCAAAAATTACACATTGCCAAGCATTGCTGTTATTTGCATTAAAAAGAGATTTCTGCCTGCAGGATGCAGTTTGTTAAAAACTGCAAGCTAAATATCACCTGAATGGGAATTTTTCCTATTTTGGTAGCTTTAGGGTATTCATGTCTGTTAGGGTGCACCCCCAGAAACCTTTTCAGGTGCAAATGAAACATTTTGAAAAGCAAAGGAGACTGACTCAGGATGCACTGTCCTGCCAGGCTCTACAAGATATCCTTTTTTTCCCTAAAGGATGAGCTGCAGGTGTCCCAGAAGTCCCAAATTCAGTGAAATTGTCACTTCAATATTACAGGGGGAAAAAAGAAAATTAATATTTTTTATTATTTTTTTAAAATTTCTATCTGACCAGAACATCATGTTAATTTAAACCAGTTTAAGATTTGGCTTTGTGTTTAGTAAAAATACAAACCACTTTTGTTCTTTTTGTTTACTTCTAACAACATGAGGTCTCATAAGTTCTTTTTGTAACAATTGCATAAAAATGTACTGAAATATTTGCTTGTCCATGTGTGCCCACAGTGCTTGCCTGTGGCATCTGCATGCTGCTAATTCATGAACTGTACTGGCACCCACGTGATGTCTTGGCATTTCTTTAGGCTGTTATCAAAGAATTCTTACAAAAAATGAGAAACTTGTTTGTCTTTTGTGTTTGTTGTTGGAGGCATTGCTTCACCCTTTCAGCTGAGCTTTGGGAGGGAGGAGGGAAGGGCTTGGATCCACCATGGAGGGTGGGAACAAATCCTTCTGCAGGACATCTGTGCTGTGTCCTGTGAGGACAGTGGGGAGAGAGACAATTCACAGAAATCACAGAATAACAGAATCACAGAATCACTGGGTAGGAAGAGACCTCCAAGATCATCAAGTCCAACCCATGCTCTAACACCTCAACCAGACCATGGCACTGGGTGCCACATCCAGGCTTTTTTTAAACTCATCCAGGGATGGTGACTCCACCACCTCCCAGGCAGATCATTCCAGTACTTTATCACTCTTTCCATGAAAAACTTTTTCCCAATATCCAACCTAATTTTCCCTTGGTACAGCTTGAGGCTGTGTCCTCTTGTTCTGTCAGTGCTGCCTGGAGAAAGAGCCCAACCCCAGCTGAGCACAGGCACCTTTCAGGAGCTGTAAGAGTGATAGGGCCACCCCTGAGTCTCCTTTTCTCCAGGATAAACATCCCCAGCTCCCTCAGCTGTTCCTCACAGGGTTTGTGTTCCAGACCCCTCCCCAGCCTTGCTGCCTCCTCTGGACACTCTCCAGCCCCTCCCTGTCCTTCCTAAACCGAGGGGACAGAACTGGACCCAGCACTCGAGGTGCAGCCTCACCTGTGCAGGGGAAGGGGGAGCCCCTCTGCCCTGACACTGTGCTGGGTGGAGACAACAAAAACATGGCTTGGCCACAGCGAGGGGACTGGTGACAGGCCCAGGCTCCTGGATTGCTGCTGCTGGGGGCACACGGGACCCTGAGGTGTCCTGTCCCCAGGTCCCCAGCCCTGAGTGTCACAGCAGCACAGGGTGCCTGCTTTGCATTGATGGCACCAATGGAACCCCTGGGCCTCCAGCTTGTCTGGCCCTGGCAAGTCTGGAGGGGAAATAAAAAGCTGTTATGTTTATTGAATATATTTATTTATTGAAGGGCCTTCAAGTACATTTCAGGCAGACAAAACCCCCTCAGCCAACCCAAAAATGGACAATGGGTCATGGGTTTGGTTTTCACACTTTTATAAGTTTGGTCCATTTGCATATTGGGAGTTAATCTTCCAATTACAGCTTCAGCTAATGAAGTCATTTACCCTCAGTTTGCTCCCTCAACTGACTTTTGTTTACATTTCCTGGAGCCTGAGGCAGTGAGGGGTCCTTGATTCCCAGGCCTGGAGAGCAGATACTGTGTCTGACCAGAATGGGAAAGCAGCAGCTCACACTGGAGTTTAGAGTTCTACACTAAAGAATTGCAGGATTACAAATCTATGAAAAATAGAAAAGCTAAAATGCTAAGGCATCACCAGAGGTTCCTCTGTGGGGAAGAAATGAGCAGTATGCTCTGACAGAAACACACTCTCCCTGCAAAGCTTGAACCTTGCTTGTACCTCCCACCAGTTCCCAAAGTGGCAGGAAAAGCCTCTCTGGACCAGTGGGGTGGCTGTCCCTCACCCAGCTGAGTTCACAGCCTGCACAAGCAGCTGGTTTGGAAAGGGTCATGATTCAAACACTTTTAGCTGTGATGCTTGCTGTGGAAGGACCATGGCAGGGTCTGACCCCACCATGCTGACAGGACAAAGCCTCCCTGGTGTCCTGCCTTGGTCCTGCACCCAGGCCTGAGCTGTGAGCTGTCACAGGGTGGCAGTCACTGACCCTTCCTGACAAGGAGCAACTTCAAACTTTCCCTATTGCCCTGATTATTTTACGGTACAGATGTTCAGGGACTTGTTCTTGTCTCTCCTTGGACACAGCCATCATTCTCATCTCTCTCCAGCTGTAGGGAACCTGTGGCTCCTGAAGTGCTGGATTCCAGGCAGTCTTGGAGCCTGCATTCCACTCCTGATGAAATCTGCAATGTCATTGGAAACAGCCTGAAAAAACTGCCTAAACCAAATATGAGCTATAAAGCAAGTCATAAGTCATTGCTTTTCAGATTTCCAGCCAATTAAACTCATTCCAGAAACTTTCAGAGATGTGGAAGAAAACTTTCCATACTCATTTACCTTTAGCATCACTTTTAAAAATTAATAACCATCGTACATTTTTTATGTTGCAGTTCAAACTCACTCCCAGATGAAAGGGCAAGAGTTAAGGACTGTGCTGTCTCTGTTTCTGAGTCTTTCCTCTTCCAGGTTAAACTGACCCCAGGGTCAGGATTTGCCAGGTGGGAGATGAGTTAAATGTTTTGACTAAAATGGCTCCTGGCATGTGACCTGCAAAGCACTGAATTTGCAAAGTCTACTTCAAAGCCACTTTCAGATATCAGGCTGCCAATCTCCCACCACCACAATGCACCCCCCTCTTCCCTGCATTTTCTTGTTTATTTCAAGATACAAAAACCACAGAGCAAAGCAAAGCCAGGAAATAACAGAGCAGGACAGGAGGTGGGAAGGGGCTGGTGCCCAGGTGGGGCAGAAAGAGGCCACAGCACAAGTTCCATGACGCCACAATCGAGATCTGGGTCACCACTGATGCTCTCTGCCCCCACCACAAAAACCACTTCCTCTGGAAAGTGCAGCACAAAGGGGCTGGGGGTGGCACGTGGCAGGGAGGGGGAGCTCTGGAAAAGAAGAGCAGACGTTAGACCACAAGCCAAGGTGGAATGAGGTTAAGATGTCCTGCCCTCCCACCCTCACCACAGCCTGCACTTGGGGAGTTGTTTTGGGTGCAGCAGGAAGGATTAAGCTATCTATAGAGTGGGCAGGGAAAGGAGGGGGGAAATGCATTATAAAGCATGGTGGGGAGAGTTCCTAGAATTGGGTCAGATTTCTGAATTTGCTGATAGGTCTCTTCACCATTTTTACAGATGGAAAAATCCTTCCACATCTCCTGATCTGGATGAGAAGGAAGGATGAAGGGGCAGGCCAGATCCTCTCACACTGCCAAGGAAGGAGGTTTTGAATGGTCCACCTTTAGCATCCTCTCCCCTATGTCACCTCCTGTCCTCCATGGGTAGTAGAAGATGAATTTGTGTGTTTTCTCAGGGTTTTGTTGGAGAAAATGTCCTGCCCAATATTTGTCACCTCTCATCAAACATGGCCCTGTGCACAAACCATTCTCTCTTATTTTCCTCTTCCTCCTCCTTGTGTGATCAGGGACTTGAATGTGGACTTTAAAAGGACCAGAGCTCAAAGGTGTCAGTGGATTTGTTGTAGCTTATTCCAGCACAGGAGAAGCTGTGGTAGGACTTGGATTCATCATAGGTCCACAGGATCCCAGAATGGTTTGGTTTGGAAGGGACCTTAAAGATCCCCCAGTCCCATCCCATGGGCAGGGACACTTGCCACTATCCCAGGGTGTTCCAAGCCCTGTCCAGCCTGGCCTTGGACGCTCCCAGGGATCCAGGGGCAGCCACAGCTGCTCTGGGCACCCTGTGCCAGGGCCTCCCCACCCTCACAGGGAACAATTCCTTCCCCATATCCCATTTAACCCTACCTTCTGTCAGCTTGAAACCATTCCACCTTGTCCTGTCACTACATCCTTTGTGAAAAGTCCCTCTGCAATTCTACTTTCCCTCAAGAATTCTACTGTCCAATTAATGGCAATGGGAGGAATCGTAAGCAGGTAAGAAGCAGGAAAAAGCTAAAAACAAAACTGCACAACAAAGCCTGGCATCTCCTGTGGCTCAGCCCCTGTGCAGTTCCGAGCAGCGGCCAGGGGAGGGCCCGGGCTGAGCCTCATCTGCCATGGGTGTGCTGGTCCTGCTGCCAGGGCACGGCTCAGGGCACAGCTCAAGGCAAAGCAGAGCTGGGACCATCATTGTCCATCTGACCGAGGTGAAGTTCCCAGCCCGTACAGCGCTGTGCTTTGCACTTGCAGCTGGACAGATGTTGATAACAGAGCAGTATTCTGGTTACTGCCCAGCAGTGCTGTGCGTCTGACATTCCTTCCCCCCCAAAGGGGATGGGCAGGATCCTGGGAGGGGACCCAGCCAGGCCAGCTGACCCCAATCAACCCAAGGGATATTCCACACCATGTGACATCAGCTCAGGTATATGAGCTAAGGGACAGAGGAGGAAGGGGGGTATTTGTGAGTTCTCAGTGTTTGCCTTCCAGAGGAGGCACCACACGAGTTGCAGCCCTGAGCTGCAGCCCTGCTTCCCGGGAAGAGTCCAAACATCGCTGCTCATGGGAAGTAGGGACTGACTTTTTTTTTCTCTTTAGCCCATACATGCACAGATCTCCACGGGTTTCTTTCTATTACTGTAATAAAACTGCCTCATCTCACCCTGCTGGTCATTCTCCATCTTCTTCTCTCCCCTGTCCCATGGGAGTGATAGAGTGACTGAGTGGATGCCTGACACCCAGCCAGAGTCACCCTGCCACACCATCCCTGCACCCTGAGTCCCTGCCGGCTCTCCCAGCGCTGCTGCCATTCCAAACTAGTCCAGGAGTGGTAGTGCCTGAGCTGGCACGAGTACTTTGCTCCTGACTCCATTGTCTAGGAAGTGAAAACCTCTCTGACCCCTCACACCTCACAGCCCGTGTTAGGCAAGATTTGGGAGCCTCAGGTTTCAGGCTGTTACAGCTTTGATGTTGGCAGCACAGCTGGAAATGTTGAAAAGGTGGCAAACAGGAGCCAGAACAGAATTCTGAGAGGTTCTGAAGGCATCAGAGACCCAAAGTTCCATCTCCTCAGTGCAGCACACAAACATCTCCATGCCAAGGAGTTTCAAGGCTCTTGAGGTTTTACCTCCCCAGCGTTTCAGCTGCAGAGAAAACCAGACAAGCACAAAGCAGGATCAGTGTGAGGAGAGAACCTCATACACAAAGGTTCTAGTGAGACCTGAACAGACTCGATCAGTGAGCAAAGCACAATAGCATGAGGTTCAAGGCCGAGTGCTGGTCCTGCACTGGGGTCACAGCAACCCCCTGCAGTTCCAGCTGGGGGAGGAGTGGCTCAAGAGCTGTTCAGCAGAAAGGGACTTGCAGTGCTGGCTGCCAGCTGGCCTGTGAGCCAACAGTGTGCCCAAGTGGCCAAGAAGGCAAACAGCAACCTGGCTTGTATGAGGAACAGTGCAGCCACAAGTGATCACCCCCTTGTATTCAGCACTGGTGAGGCTGCAGCTCGAGTGCTGCATTCAGTTCTGGACTCCTCACTTTAAAAGGACTTTGAGGAGCTGGAGTGTGTCCAGTGAAGAGCAACAAGGCTCACAAAAGACTAGAAAATATTTCTCTTCTGAGGAACGTCTGAGGGAGAGCTGGGGATGTTTAGTGTGGAGAAAAGGTGGCTCAGAGGGGGTCACATCACACCCCTGAAAGGCTCTGGTGAGGTGGGGTCGGTCTCTGAGGCCCTGACAGCTGGGCAGGAACCTGGGCAGTGCATCCCAACATCCTTGTGCTCATCAGCACATCAGAGTGCAGACACACTGACACCATGGCAGGGTGGCTGCACCACCCCAGGCCTTTGTGAGCCCCTAAGTCCAGCTGGGACATCCAAATGCGGCCCACGTGTCTCTGAGGGACGTGGGAACTGGGTACACCTGGGGATGTGCGGGAGGACACTTCCTTTCCTTTGTGGCCACTAACTACAGCCTCATCTGAATTTTCCCCAGCTTTGAAGCCCAGGGGCACATTGGCAACAGACTCTGGAAGATCAAAAGGCAGGAAAGAGGGAGATGAAAAGGGTGGATGACAACTGAGTTTCCATGATCACTCGTTTCCTGCTTCCCTCCAAAACTGGGGCACAGAAAAACGTCTGCTGGGTAGAAAGGAAGGGAGAGAAGCAAACCAGGGAGTCATGCCTGAGAGGGAACCTGGAAGCAGGAAAAGCTCTGTATTTGTCACCAGCGTGGAAAAGGCTGCAGTTTCATAAAAGGTTTTATTGATGGAAAGGATCACAGTTACACAGTGAGACTGCAGACCCCTCCACAGGACACTCTGGAGGGGAAAATCTTGAGCCCTGTGTCTCCTTCCTCCACCAAGGAAGAAGGTGAGAGTGTGCTGGGCACCTCCCTGTGCCAGGCTTTGCCATCAGGAGCAGTTCACCATCTGGAAAGAGAGCAGGCAACATCAGCAATGTTACTGCAGAGCAGAGGGGACAAAGCTCCCCCAAGCCCCAGTGATCCTGTGGCCCCTTGCACCAGTAACAAAGAGCATGTCCCCACTCCCCAACACCCAACTGTCCCTATCCCAGCTGCCTCATCTGCAAGAGAACTCCAGACCTGACCCCAAGCCATACCTCAGCCTCACAGAACCCAGGACTTCGAGCTCCCAAAGCTTCTCCTGCAAAGAAGAATGGGGAATTTCTCTCATAAGAGAGGAATGCGGGTAGGTTTCTGTAGCAGTCCTACTTAAACTCTTTAATTATAAAAGCCAGAAAATATATTCTCAAAGCCAGAAAGCCATAAATCCTCACTCTGTGCCAACCCAGAGGACAACAGCTCAGCTGTGCTTGGCCAGGAGGAAGCTGGGAGCTCAGGGGACTCCTGGATTTATCCTCTAGCTCTCTCCAAAAGCACTGCAGTTCTGTGGCTGCCCCTTTTTGTGACCCCACAGATCAGTACCTGGCAGCCTCTGCCAGAGCTCAGCCAACAAAATTGATGACAACAAGATGGAGAATGGTGTTGGCAAAGAGGAAATCAGCAAACGCCCGCTCCGGGGAAATGCCCTGGAACTCGCCCTTGTTCTGGGGGTTGATCTGGATGCGCAGGCAAACTGCAAAGCAGAGAAAGAATGAGCCATCAGTGAGCACAGGAGCAAGCCATGGTGGGAAGCACAGCCTTCCTGGGGCAGCCCAGCCCTGAATGGGTCACTGCTCCACCAGGAGAAGTTACTCCATCGTTACCACAGAGGAGCAGGACACTCTCAGGGAACTGGGATGGGGTTGTCATGGAGTCAGTGCTGCCACAGCACCACAAACACCACAAGGTACCTAGAATGCTGAGAGGAAGACTCAGGACTCCTCCTCAATTCTGCTCCTGCTCAGAGCAGGACTGGACTCACACTGAAGTGTGGATATTCCTATGTCCTCTGTTGGGTGTGTTAGAAACACAAAATGATTTGGGTTGGAAGGGACCTTAGAGATCATCTCATTCCCATCCCAGGGACACCTTCCACTATCCCAGATTGTTCCAAACCTCATTCAACCTGGCCTTGGACACTTCCAGGAACTGGGGCAGTCACAGCAGCTCTGGGCACCCTGTGCCAGGGCCTCCCCACCCTCAGAGGAATTCCTTCCCAATATCCCATCCATCCCTGCCCTCCGGGAAGCCATTCCCTGTATCCTGTCACTCCAGGCCCTCATCCAAAGTCTCTCTCCAGCTGTCTTGGCACCCTTTTAGGCCCTGGAAGAGGCTTTCAGGTCTCATTGCAACCTTCTCCTCTCCTGAACACACCCAGCTCTCTCAGGCTGTCACCCCTGTGCTGGGGAGAAACAGGGCGGGTTTGGGGTAGTCTGGAGAGCAACACCGTGCATGTGTCGCTGCTGGGGGGGGGGACAAGGATCCGCAGCTCCCGAGGAGCTCCTGCCCCGGCGGGAGCAGAACAGGGAGCTCGGGAAAGGCCGGGGGGTGCTGAGGGTCCCGGGGCTCCCCGGCTGCCGGGGCAGCTCTGAGCGCTGATTCCTAAGGATCCCGCGGCCCCCGGGGGAGGCTCAGGGTAACCCCATGGCTGTGAGGGGATGGCAGGGCCGGCACTGACCGCCCAGGATGAAGCTGCCGACGGCGGAGATGAAGCCGCTGAGGAAGGAGTTGAAGGGGAAGGTGCCGACGCCGAGGCAGTAGCCGAACTGCAGCGCGCCGGTGAGCAGCACGTAGAGCAGGAAGGCGTCCAGCGCCTTGAGGCGCCCGGCGGTGCCGCCGCCGTACTCGGACAGGAAGCGCCGCGCCACGGCCCGCACCGAGCCCGCCATGGCCGCTCCGGGACTGCGCATGCGCCGCACCGCCCTCCCGCACCGCGCGTGCGCGCAGCGACGTGGCGGTAGGCGATAGGGGAAATCGTGCTGACAGATTGCGCATGCGCCGAAGGCTGCGCGGCGTCCACACCCCTGGTGCTTTTTAAGAGCCAATAAGAGCGCAGAGCCGGCTGTTGCTGGGCAGATTAGAGAGCCGTTCTTTCCAAGGGCCAATCAGAGCCCGGCACCGCTGCTGGGGGCGGGGCCCAGGCTGAGGCGGCTCCCTGAGGGACTGTCCGGGGTCTCTGGCTGAGGATCTGTCCTGGGCTTCGCGGCCGAAGGAGTGTCCGGGATCTCCCACGAGGGTGGTGGTGAACACACCTGCCTTATCCTACTTGGAGCGGGGAAAGGGAAACTACTGCTTTCCCTTTTTTAAAATTTTTTTTTCCCCCTCAAAAACTCTCATGGTACTGACCCTGACCTGAGCAAAACAACTCCGCTGCTTTTCGGTTTCTGAAGCGGGGAACAACTTTTCAATAAACCAAAGCAGAAGTTTTCTCTATAGGTTCATTGTGTTTAAATCATTCCAGCCTTCCTGTCTCTCCCAAGTGAGGGATGCTCTCACTGTGGGCAGTGATGCTCCCACACAGGCTCTGCAATGAAGGAAATTTTCCTGTCCTAGAATCACGGGCTGGTTTGGCTTGGCAGGGATGTTACCTCACCTTCTGCAGCAGGCTTGTGGTGGTTTGTAAAGGTTTTGTGACATTTTACGTGAATTTTTTACACCTTTGCTGTGACCCAGGTGCTTGCTAGTAGAGCCTTTGGGGTGGGTGGGAGTGAGATGAGTCAATGATGGGTGTTTGGAAATATACAAATGTAGGGTTTATTGTAGAGCAGTGTGGTTGTACACAAAAACAGGTATGTAGCCATTTGGGGTGTCATTTATAGTAATATGTGTAAAACCATAAAGATACAACTTAAGAAAATGTGTAAGAAAGGAAAGGATGAGGGAAGAAAGATCTCACCCACAAAACAGTAAACAAGAGGCAAATAATCACAGGGTGTGATTACATTAGGTTGCAACAACAGGTGGGATATAACAGGACAAATATAAACAATCAATGCAGCAAAGAACTCTCCAGTCCTGCTACTACTTCATCTTCACATGGCCACATCATCATTTTATGGAATACCTGTAAGAAAAATGGGTCCTACTTGGAGCAGTTTTAAAAAGCAGGAACTGTCCATTTGTCCAAATCCTTGTCTTGTCTTGCATACTGCCACTAGAGCAGCAATAATGGAGATATCTGAAACATGTTTTCTCTAAAAAAACAACGAGCCTGAAGCATGCTGGAGCTCCTTTATACTCTTCAGTATCTTTACTTGCTCTGGAGTGGTCAAGGCTTCAAAGGGATCACACCCTGATCCTCCTTTCTACCATATCCCCAGAAATTTTATTTTGGAGGAAGGAAGTTGTACTGATGCCTTGAAGTGGCTCCCTGGAACAGAGGCTAGACAAAGTTAAGAGAGTAAAGTGGGTATCTATTAAAGGTCTTCAATAGATACACCTTGGGCAGTCAGAAGCCTCCAGGAGGGGCTACACCCAAGAGGGACAGTGGTCATGAGTTTTTCAGACAGATACAAGGTTGGTCCATTTATATATCAGGGGTTAATCCTCCCATTGCAGCTCCAGGTGATGAAGTCATATTCCCCCAAACTCTATTTTGTTTCTACTTTTCAAGACTGTAGAGTTTCCTTGGATCCCAGGCCCAGAGGGATTGATTGGTCTGACCAAAACGTGAAGACAGTAACTCACACTCTAGATATGGGTTTAGAGCTATACACTAATGCAGTACAGGATTTGAAAAATATGAAAGCTAAAATCCTAAGGCATCAGCACCTTCTCTGTGGGAAATGGAAGTCCCAGACTCCCCTAGGGGGTGATAATATTTGTCTGAGTGATATCACCCCCGTGACATTGATCAGAGCTGCCGATCAATGCATGATCAATATGTGGATATTCCTCAGTCCAGGATCTCTCCAGGGATCTGTGACAGCTCCTGTGTGTGATAGGCCAGGCTCTCGCCACTGATTCCCCTCCCGGGTGAAAGCAGAACGATCCCAGTCTGCCTCCTGCTGGTGGAAAATTATACAAAATTTAAATTTTTTTCTAACTTTAGTCGGTCTTGCTCGCCTTTGCCTCGGGGTAAAGGAATTAAAGTTTATTTTCAAAGGTCTGTTTCATCACTCAAGGAGTGATGAGCTCAACATTTCAGCAGACTGGGAATAGCACAGAGAATACAGAAAATATAACAACCATTAATGAACATCAGCTCCAAACATCACCCCTGGCATGGTCAGAGTCACCGACTCTGGGAAAAGATGAGGGAACCAAATAACAAGGACCTAATTAACGTCGGAGGCCAAGAGATCCATAACCAATAGAAAACCAAATACTAAGAACTGTGTAAAACAATGAACGCTGAACCAAGGAATTTCCATGGGTTTTGACTGTACATCTGAAAAATCTAGTAAAGAGTGATGTGTGATGGAAGGATTTTCTCTGCACAACCCGGGCTATGTGTAGATGAAATTATTTCTGTTGCACATCCTGGCCAGGACAACATCCTGACCAGAATAAAGTAATGCCTTAATTCCTGTTATAAGTACATATTGTATTATTGGCTTGTTGCAAATATTAAAATGAATGCTATATGCATAATGTTAGAAAACTTTGCTGTATGAATATAGTTTCTCGTAGTTCTGCTATTGACAAAACTTAGAAATAGAAGTGTGATAAATATATATTTTTCTTGGACTATAACACGGTGATGTAAAAAGCTTTTGTTCCTGTAACTAACTCAGAGAATAGTAACAGATAATCAGGAAATTCTTCACATTCTTGGATTATTCTGTCTGAAGACAAGGGTGACAAACACCAGAACTCCAGGGAAAGGATTTATTGATGTCTGTTATCAGGGAGTGCACAACAAGAAGGAGCCACAAGAAAAAAAGTTGATTTACAGACTGGGGAGTGACTTTGAATAATGCATAAAAATCTATGAATATGCAACATGTTGATGCATTTAAAGGAGTGTTTTCTGAGCGAGGGTGTGCTTTTGGCTGAATGCCAAGCACCTCGCCGTTGTAACCTTTTGCTTTATTGTTTGTTTTATTGTCTTTTATTAAACCTTTTTAAATCTACCAGGAAAGTGAATCTCATTTTTCACATTCCTAGCACTAAATGCATTGTTGGAGGGTTTTTGCTTTCCCCTCAGTTTCAGTGACACCAAAAGGGCACCATAAACCATGTCTGTGGTACCAACAGGCATGTGGGTGTGATGTGTGGGGATCAGTTTGGCTGTGTGAGGTTCTGTTCCAGGGCACTGTCAGCCACCACTCCCCGTTGGGTTTACAGGAGACAATTGTACACCTGCCCCTTTCCCTGCAATCCTGCAGTTACTGCAGCAATTCCTGCACACATTCCCAAGGGCCGTGGGTTGGGTTTCACATTTGTTATTTTGAAAGGAGGCAGACTTGGAGCAGAGAGACCAAACAACATCCCCTGCCTCTGGCACCTGTGCAGACACAGCACTTGAATAGATCCAGCTCAGGGTTTGCTGGTAGTGGCCTCACAATCGTGACAATTTCTGTGTCAGTCTCATTCCTTGGTAACCAGGATTTTACCCAGGTTGAGCACTGGGGTTGAGATTTACCAAAAACAGGTTATCTGTATTTTTTCCTTGTCTGGCCTAATGCTACAATGAGTGGCAACTCCAATTTGAAATGCTGACATTTCTGCTCCAGTACCTACCACAAAAGTAGCCAAGGATTTAAAGGGTCCTGTGGGAAATGAATGGGATTATCACATCTCTGCTCTCTTCTGTGAGCCTTCACACCTGCCACTCCCCAGCTCACTTGCTGAGAGCAGTAGAGCCAATTTCCCAATTCAGAACAGGTTAAACTGGTTAGTTCATTTTCCAGGGAGGCTGGGGGGGATGAGTGTTGGATTTCTGAGGGGGAGGTCCTTTGATCTTATCCCTTATCAAGCCTTCCAGATTAGTGGTGGGTAATTTGTCCATTATTCTCGAGGACTTCCTTTTGCAACACCCTCCACCCACAAACTGTCCCTCATTCTCCCACAAGGTGACGCATTTTGTCAGTGATTCCCTGGTGAGGGATGTTTTTGGACCTGTCCTACTCTCCTGGTGTCTGGTTTTTGTTTAGGACATCCTGGACCAGAGATCCCCAATTGCTGAGCAGTAGTTACTAATTCTTGAGCTCCCTCCAACCAGGTTATTCCTGGAGCTGCACCCCTTCTCCAGGCCTAGGGATTGCCATAATGTGCTTTTCTAATTGTTTAACATGGACTTGTAGTGCACCAGGCAGGCCTCGGGACAGAGAGAGGGATTCTCAGTGGATTCACCTCAATTTCCATATGGGAATGTCATTATGGGTCTGTTATAAGTACATATCATATTATTGGCTTTTCACAAATATTGAAATGAATGTTATATGTATAATGTTGGAAAACTTTGCTGTAGGAATATAGTTTCTTTTAGTTCTGCTATTAACAAAACTTAGAAATAGAAGTGTGATAAATATATATTTTTCTTGGACTATAACATGGTGATGTAAAAAGCTTTTGTTCATGGAACTAACTCAGAATGGTAAAAAGAATGATCAGGAAAATCTTCACATTCTTGGATTATCAGTGATGGACACCAGAACTCCAGGGAAGGAATTTCTTGATCTCTGTTATTAGGGAGTGCGGGACAACATGGAGGCACAAGGAGAAATAAAAAAATATTGATTTACAGGTTGGGGGATGATTTTGAATAGTGCATGAAGGTCTATGAATATTCAACATGCCAATGCATTTAAAGAAGTGTTTTCTGAGTTAGTGTGTGCTCTTGGCTGAAGGCCAAGCACCCATATAACCTTTTCCTTTATTGATTTTTCTCTGTCTTTTATTAAATCTTTTAAAATTTACCAGGAAAGTGAACTTCATTCTTCACACCAGTAAGAGATGTGGGGGTGTCATGGTTTAGATTTGCCAATTTAAATATAGTCATTTTCTGTTGTGAGACAGAACCAGGAGCTGAAGCAAAGCAGGCTTAAAACTTTAAAAGGGTATAAAAAGAAATTTATTAATTATACAAAGAAGGAAGAAAAAAAATTCAGAATAAGATTTTTTCAGACCACTCCTTCCCTCCCTCTCCCAATCTTCATAACAACAAAAGAAACATACAAAACTATTTCAGTGAGTTTCCAACTTAAATAGTTCTTTTTTCAGTTTACTTTGGAGAGAGAAGTCTTTTTTTGTTAAGCTATAGGGATTTTTTTCTACAAGGAGGAAGGAGACAGTTTTTTCATGGTTTCATTTTCACGACTTTTACATCCGCCAGGGAAAAAAAGTTGTGAAGTTGTGAAGTCTTGAAGTCCTCTCATCTTCTCAGCTTTCCCAAAGCTGTGACTGTGGGCCATGTGAAAAAAACCTCATGGGGTATTACTTTTAAGACTGAATTGTTTCAAAACAAAAGTTCTCTTAATTTTTTTTTTCCTCTCTGTTCATGCTTCATCTTCAGAAAACCCAGATTTTCTTCTTTCCTCAGGGAGATTTTTAACACAGGTACTTTTGGTCACACGATCTATCAAATGGAAACATCTCCAAACCCCCATGTCTTTTTCTCATGGTTTATAGGAATATTTAATGTAACATCAGTTCATCCTTACAACGTACAAAAGGATTTTTTAGCCATTTTCACAGCATTTCTTCATTCTCTTTCCATCTTAAAAGCTTAGCTCTTGCTTAACTGACTTCAGAGAACCTCTTTTTTTTTTTCTTCTTTCATATTCAAAGAAAGGCCGGGGGTTTTGCAAATTTTATCTGAGCACTAAAGAGTTAAAATTTCACACAGCTGCAAGAGTGGGACCAGGCCCAGGCCGTGCTGGGTGTGGGGGCGGCTGAGATGTTAATTAGCTTTTCTGGGGCTTGCTGCAGCCCCACACTGCCCATGGTCACTCCAACTTTCCCAGACAAAGACCCGGCTGCCTCCCCCCCGAGGGGGTGTCAGAAATCGAAAAATACTTTTCCCAGGTAACCTTTTCCAAAATGTGTGTTCACAGAGCAAATTGACTTTCTCCAATTGAATTTTTAGGCTGTCAATAACCCAGCCAGCCTTCTAATTAGTCCCAATCAACTCACAATAGAAGTTTTCTCATAGAGGAAAACTTCTTAAATTTGTCCTTCCCATGTCAAACTACCACAGTGGGGAACACAGGACCCTGCGAGCACAAAGAATGTGAGCTGGGAATTTGTATATTGCTGGCAGCCCCTCCAAAGCCTGAGGTAAGAGCAGTGGTCACAAGAACACAGCCCTTCCAGAATTCATACTGGGCCAGAATTCCTTCCACTGGTGGCTGCTGGAGATCTGTGATGTGACACCTCACTCTCAGTGGGTCACCACACCAGCAGTACATACACCTGCAAGAAATGACAAATTCCTCTAAAGTGTGAGTTACATATTGAAACTCCTCAGCTCTTATCTTCATAGAAGTTTTTTCAGCGTATGAATAAAGAGTTTAAGATTTCTAGGATCTGATCACCACTGATTAGCTTGCACCATACTCATTTTTTCACCATTTTTGTGCATTGAGAGTTGTTGTGGTTTGATGTTGGCTAAAGGCCAGGCACCTACGAGAAAGCTCTTCACTCATTTTCTTTTGCTATAGTTGAGCAGTGGAGGGGGAAAGAACAACTAAAGGGACACATGAGTTGAGGTAAGGATCAGGAGGAAACACTTTACGGGCAAAACAGGCTCAAAACTTAAAAGGTCTAAAAAAAAAAATCTATTAATATAATTAAAAGATGATAATGAGAACTAAAATAACCCTTTAGAACACCTTCCCCCCCACCCCAGCTCTTCTTTCCTTTCCACCAACAGCGCAGGGAGAGAAAACTTGGGAGTTTTTGTCTGTTAGTCACTTCCAAAAATCTTTTTCCAGTTCACTTAGGGAGGGGAGTCCCTTTGGCTATGTTGTGGGGTTGTTCCCATGGGAGACATTTTTCTGTGAGCTTCAGCATGGCTCTAACTTTCACAAGAGCAGTGCTGCTCGACTGCTGTAACCCAAGTGCATGCATCTGTGGAAGACTAAGCCCAGTAATGATGCAAGTCAAAACATAATTGCATTTATATATTGCATGCATTTGCTAGATGATGGTGAGGCAAAGGGGTGGAATAGAGTGAGAGTGACCTCAAATGAACCACAGCAGACAGGATGGTAAATGAGGTGAGTGAGATGAGCCCTGGTACAGACCATGGCTTAACAACTGGCACAGTGACACACGAACCTGCTGGAAATACATGTCACATATCATCATGGACTTCCCACTCCTACATCAGAACTTCCTCATTACCAAACATCATCTGCTATTGGTTTATTATTTGATCTGGAAACATCAGCAAACTAGAGGAAAACATGTTACAAATAAAGAGGTGGGCTTGGAGGCTCTGTCCTTCCTCCTATTCTAAATGGTTACTGGTAATTTTGTTTATTTGTTCTTGGTGTGTAGTGAAGGAATCAAACCCAATCTCTGAATTGCTTCCCTCAGGAAGAGGGAAAGTATTAAGTGTCAAATGTGGAGTTTTGATTCTGCAGAACTGAGACTTTCAGTAATGACTGTCATTTTCTCCTCTCCACAACTACAAATGAGCTGATTGAGATGAGTGAGTCCCAGTTTGAGTAAGGATTTGGGTTAATCCTCAATGACTTAGAAATTAATTTGGCTTACAAGTTCTTACAAGTGTGTGTTTGCTCCTCACTTTAGGTCTCTGCTTTAGGAATCCACATTGGTCATTTCATTTCTAATAGTGAAGAGAGAACAACAATAGTACCAAAGGGTGGTTTAATACTCTAGTCACCATCCCTGGAATATTCAAAAACTGAGTGCATGTGGCACTTTGTAATATGCTTTAAAGGGCATGGTGGTGTTTGGTTGAAGGTTGAACCTAATTTTGGGGGTGTTTTCCAACCTTACTGATGGTGTGATTCCTGTCTGATGTGGGTGCTTTGAGCTCAGCCTCTGGCAGTGCCCTCAGCAGCTGAGGACCAGCTGTGTCACATGCAGTGAGCTGTGCTCCCTCATCCTGCCCGTGGATTGATAACCCCAGCTGCAGGCTGTGGAGCAGCTCTGGACAGCCCTGTGGCTCCTGGGGAGGATGTGCTCTTCAGAATTCTAGCAGGCACAAGCCCAGTCCCAGCTACAAGAATCTGGACAAGAATGCTGAGTTCTTTCTAATGGGAAACAAAGCTCACCATCCCAGTTCCCTCAGTTTCCTGATGTGAGTTTAGAGGAGGCATTTGACAATCCAAAGGCAGCCAGGGCTCTAGGCAGTGGCAGTTTATGTCTGGGAGAAATCCTGCGCCCTACAGAATTTTAGCAGGCACAAGCCCAGTCCTGGCTACAAGAATGGTGAGCTCTTTTCCATGGGAAACAAAACTCACCTTTCCAGTTTCCTGACTCACTCTGGAGGTGTTTGGCACACCAAAGGCATTCAGGGTTGTAGATGGTGGCTGTTTAGGTCTTGGAGAAATCCTGCACCAGCACTGCCTCTGAAGGGTCACTGCACAACAGGCTGCACCCACTGGCTCTTCTGGCCAGGCACTAAATTCTTGTTGCTTGGCACTTGTGAGGCTGAACTGGGACAACTGTGCACAGTGCAAAACAACCCCAAAGATGTTATTAGAATAGTGTGAGTCCTGTGGAGGACAAGTGAGTTTATCAGAGAACTGGGGCACATCACACCTGAGGAGAAGCAGAGAGAAGACAAAGTCGAGAGGAGGGATCTGCCTGAGGGGGAGTCAGAGACAAGTTAGAGCCAGAGCTCTCAGAATAAGAGGTGTAGGTCATGGCTTAAAGTAAATCCTTTCTGCACAAAAGGAAATAAATATTCACAATGAAAACACGAGGGAAGTTGTGGCACCACAGGGAAGTTGATACATCCCCGTGTCTGGAGATGTCCACACTTACTGACAGAAGGTCATGAGCAGCCTTGTCCAGCTTTGCTTTTAGCAAGGATTGGACCTCCAGAGGTCCTTCCCAATCTCATTTTCTCCATGGTTTGATTATACTCTTGCTGTGCTTTCACAAGTGTTTTCCCACAAGGTGTTTTTTCAGATTTCAATACCTAATTGGTCCCTGAGGTTTGACACAGTGAGGAAACACAAGGCTGTAATACACTGCCACTATCATATAAAGGAGCTGAAGAGAGAGGGAATTTTATTGCCAAAAATCAATTGTCAAACTAAGTTAAGGAGAAACAGAATCAGACTCGGAATACTTTTTGTAGCATCCTGGATTGTGGTGGATATACTGGTAACTACCTGGAGCATTTCTTAGAGTTTGGGTGTGGTTTTCTGAAGAATAGGGAAAGTTGAAAGGAACATTGACTTGGAAAACTGAACTGTTAGTCTTCAAACTAAAGTAAAAGCTTTTAGCTGTTACCACGGGAGTTTCTTGGTTTGGAGGACCCTCTCAACTTCCAGATAATATCTGTCCATCTGTGGTATTGAAAAATATGTCCTGTGTTTTCGTATGGTTTGTGAGAGGGAAGTTGTTTTGTATTGGTGTTTTTTGAGAAACAACCTTAAGATGATGCCAATAAACTCCTGTGTTTTGCTGGGAAAAGGGCACTAAGGGGAAAGATTTGATGGGAATAGTGCATTAAGAAGGATTCTAGCATTCCAGCTTATAGTTATCTTTTTCTTGAGCATTTGAAGAGGGAATTTGAATGTCTTGTTTGATATGGGTTATCAGCTAAATAAGATGGGCTTGCTTTTCTTGGAAATTCATTTGTTTGTTCATGTGTTGGTGTTTATTTCAGTCATTCAGAAATATCTGAAATTAGTCTGAAATGAATCTAAAACCAGCTTAAAATATCCAGATAACATAGACAAAACCTGGAAAACATGAGTGCAAAACAAGCCAGGTCTCTTTAGGGCTGGTGTCTGAGAGGAAGAGGAGGGAGGATGCAGTTGAAGAAACCACAGATGGACCTGGCAAGCCTGCAAGAAAAGGCTGTGTTTGAAGGGCATCAGGCAGAGTTTTCAGGTTTCCCTTCACGAGATCATGGCATAGTGGTGGAGTGCAGCAGTGGCACAGCAGGACAGAGCACAGCCTGAGCTTGGGGTGGTGCTGTAAGAGGGAGGGGACATGGGGGCTCTGAAGAACAAAGAATGTCCATCAGCACCAGAGCTGATCCATGGAGCTGTAGAGCTGAGGGTAAAGAAACAATTTCCCCCAGTTTTTCCCATTCCCTCTCTCACCCTGGTGCTTGCTGTAGCATCCAACCACTGCTCTGAGCACTTTTCCTTCTCTCAGTGTCTGAATCTCTCAGCCAGCCTTAACTTTGCAGCATTGCTGTCCTTCTGTCTGGCCTCTTCTCTGTAGAGTCTCTACCTCTCTCTCATCCCCTGTCTCTTTTTAACTTTAGTAACTTTCCCTTGTGCAATATTAATGTGTCCTTGAACCAGGCTAATCTGCTTCAGGGTCAGTCTGTGGTGTGATTGCATTCCTCTGTGCTAAGTCTCTGGACACAGGTGAAGTTCTCACTCTGGGCACAGGTGAAGTTCTCACTCTGGGCATTTAGCTTTTTTTTTGTTTGTTGGAGGGTGGAGAGTGTCAGATCATTCAGAGAGACCCAGGGTCTGTAACAGCTTCTGCACCTCTCTCAAGTGTGCTGTGAGGGAACTGTAGGAATTGTTTTGACTGGAGTGAGGACTCAGTCTTACAAATGGAGCTTGGGTTTGTTTTACATGACCAGGATTTTTAATATGTGGTTACTGTGGTGGTCCAGTCTGTTACAAGAGGTTTGCTGCTAGTATTGCTCTGTAATGTTGGTAAAGCCAAACTGACACATGTTCAGTTGTTTTCCAACAGTTCCTAAAAGGAGCTCTTTTCTTTTCCTGCCAGCAATGATGTCTCAATGAACCACACAACTGTAGTGGAATTTGTCCTCTTGGGACTGGCAAACAGCCGCCAGCTGGAGATCACCTTCTTTCTGTTTCTTTTCATTGCCTATGTCTTGATCCTGCTTGGAAACATTTCTGTCATCAGCATCACTCTTGCGAATAACTTCCTTCAGACTCCCATGTACTACTTCCTTAGGAATTTTGCCCTTTTGGAAATCACCTTCACCTCCACATTCCTCCCCAGCACCCTGTACAGCCTGCTGACAGAGAGGAAGACGATTTCCCTGCCTGGTTGTTTCCTTCAGATGCTGTTTTTCTACTGCTTGGGGACCTGCACGCTTTTCCACATGGCAGTGATGTCCCTGGACCGCTATGTTGCCATCTGCCACCCTTTGCATTACTCAGCTATCATGAACAGCAGATTCTGCCTGCAGCTGATCCTGACCTGCTGGGCACTGAGTTTTTTCTTGATGTTTCCTCCCACCATTATGACTGTGCAGTTACCATTCTGTGGTCCCAATGTCATGAACCACTTTTACTGTGATGCTTCCCTGTTGTTGCAGCTGTCCTGCACAGACACAGGCTTCATCGAAGAGCTGATGTTCATCATCCTCATCATCATCCTCCCTGGGACCCTGACAGTAACTGCTGTTTCTTATGGCTGCATTATTGTCACTGTCCTGCATATACCATCATCTGCAGGTAGGAGGAAGGCATTTTCCACCTGCTCAGCTCACCTGATCGTGGTGACAGTGTTTTACAGCACCTGCATTTACAGGTACATCCGCCCAGCACAGCGGGGTGGGCAGGACTCTGACAAAGTTCTCTCTTTATTCTTCTCTGTGCTGACTCAGACACTTAACCCATACATCTACTCACTCAGGAACAGGCAAGTCAAGCAAGCTTTAAAGGAGAGGATTCTGAAGTTTTCTGGCTCCCTGAGGTGGATGTGAACAGTGGAGTAGCTCATCCAAGTATCTGAATTGTTTCCCAGATGCAATATCTGTATTGTGAAATAAAGATGCTGATTTCAAATGGTTTGTGCTTTCTAGATGTTATGTAACTCCTTCTGTTGGCAACAAAAATATACCAGCACAGAAAGGATTTTGTAGTCCTCTGTTACAGAATGCTTTGCCTCAGCATTTCCCCCCCTTTGCTGGGATGGGTTAGCCTTAGTGAATAACCAAATTCCCACTCACACCTTCAGTCCCACAGTGGGACAGAGCAGAGGCAGAAAAGAGGAAAAACAGAAACAAAACCTCTCATAGGTTGAGATAAAGACAGACAGATGGTTTACCAATTTCTACCAGGAGTGAAACATACTGGATTTGGGGAAAATCAATGTAATTTATTGGCAACTAAAATGGTTTAGATTGTGAGAAGCAAAATTAAACACTAAACACCTGTACTCTTCCCTTTTCTGTGCTCGAGTTTGTTCATTCATTCCAGACTCTGCAGCACTGTCCCCAGCACACAGGGTGGGTGGGAGGGTTATGGTCAGTTCTTGGGAGTTCCCCTCTGCTGCTTCTTTCTTCTCACACTTCTCCTCTGCTCCAGTGTGGGCTCTCCACAGGAAAACACATTGAGCTACATTGAGCTGCCATGCTACAAAGCAAGTACAGAAAGACCGTTCTTATTAATATGCTCATTTTGAGAACTTCAACTTCCACAAAGCTGTGTTTACAATCATTACTGATGCCCGAGAGAGGCTCCCTGGAACAGAGGCTGGGCAGAGTTAAAGGAATAAAGTAGGGATTTATTAAAAACCCTTCCAAGGATTCACCTTGGGCAGTGCAAGAGCCCAGCCATGGCTACACCCAAGATGGACTCTGAGTCACAAGTTCTCACACTTTTACAAGTTTGGGTCCATTTCCATCTTGGGGTTCATTGTCCAATTCCAGCTCCAGGTCCTGCAGTCCCATCCTCCCAAATTCTCCTCAATTTGCTGCTGTTTGCACTTTTTGGGCCTGAAGCTGCAGTGGTGTCCTTAGTTCTGGGGCTGGAAAAGGATTGTTTTGTGTGACTGAACTGTGAGGAGAACTTGCTAACACTTTATATGAAGTTCAGAGTCACACACTATGGGAAGATCAAAATCACCAGAGATGGGGCAAGTGAAAGACTTTTTAAATGATGTTTTATTGCCTCATGGTGTCAGTCTCATGGAAGGGTGAGACATTAAAGGTGTTACATTTAATGCCATAATATCAGAAGCCATCTAATTCTTAGTTACAATGTCTTACCTTAGTTTTTTAGCCAATCAAATACTTCTACAAAACTTGATACCATCTTTTTACACCAATCATTAATTGCTTTGCTTTTCATGGCTTTGCTGCAATGTGTCATTTTAACCAATCATAGAACACTTCAAACCTACATAGATACATTTAAAGCTTCCAACTAAATTTATAACAGGTTCTATTGCTAAACTTTTAAATCTTTTACTATCTTACTTGACATATTACTTTGCTTACATAATACATATCTTTGTTTGCTTAAAACATATTTCAACTCAAACTATGAACTTATATTCTTGTTTTATGTCTGTTTCATTTTCACTGTCCTAATTCTCCGAGCTTTTTCCAAGGCTTTAGGTCAAACTCTGTATCCATCTCTATCTCTGAGCCTGTATGCACAAGGCCCTGAGAGCTCTCTGTACTTGCAATTCCCAAAACACACTAAGGCAGTACAGAATCTAAAAAATATGAAAGCTAAAACTGAAGGCACCTCTGCCATACACATACACACTCTACCCACCAACAAAATTTCTTGTTCTATCTCTAACTTAATAGAGGATAATCCTGGACCCCAAGTACATTCATGGAACATTTGTTTCAGTCTCAGATGTAAAGGCATTTCCAGGCTTGGGACTGCCTTTGGCTGTGTATGCTTAATCCAGGAATCTCCACCAGGAATTTTTACAGCTGTGTGGATAGTCAGGAGAACTTGGAATGGTCCTTTCCACTTTTGCTTGAGTGGTTCTTCACTTCAGCTCTGAACATATCCCCAGTCTCCTGGACAGTGAGAGTGTGGTTGAACATCCAAGGTCACTGATGATGCTGAAACAACAAACCTATGCAAGGATGAGAGTGGTTTTTCCCAAAGTTTCCCATACTCCCTCAAATTGTGATTCCTTACTGTGTGTATTTTCCTGGGTATAATTAGAGCCTGACATTGTCTCTCATATAGGATTTCATAGGGAATTACCTTCTCCTTGGAGCTTGGCTGAATTCTAATTCTCAGCAATGCCAGGGGAATTGCTGAGCCTGTGGCCACTTAAGTGATGCTTCCTGTCCACTTTGGCCAGTGCTCTTGTTGAACCTCATGGCATTGTTTCTTTGGTCACTCACTGACTGTTCCCACTGACTGTGGCTTGGTGTGTCCTGGTGTGAGTATCTGCACAGAGGCTACCTGTGTGTGCAAAAATATTTAATATAACAAGTGACACCAGGCCCCTGGAAGATCACTTCTTCTTAAACAAATAATAGACAATAGACTGCCAATCCCTAAAAAAAAACCGAAAACACCAAAACCTACCAAAATAATAATAAGAGACAGGTGAGAAGAGGAAAAGGGAAAGAAGAAAAGCATGTAATTATAATTATAATTACTAACATTGCATTGAAATTTTAAAAAATAAAAACATTTCTTCTCATTATTTCCTTCAGTTATATTTTCTAGATTGTTCTACCTTTAACCCCAGCTGGCAACTAAGCATCACACAGGCACTCACTCCCTTCCCCAGGGTGGGGTGGGAGCAGAATTGGAAAAAGATGAAACAGGGCTTGAGATAAGAACAGTTTAATAATTGAAATAAAGTGAAATATAATATTAATAACAATGATAATAATGCAACAGAGAGGGAGGAATAAAACCCAAAGGAATCAAAAGGCGCACAGCACAATTGCTGTCCTGACCAACGCCCAGCCCAGCCCTGAGCAGCCACAATGTCGCAGTCACTGTGTGTGCTGCAGTCACAGCATTGCATGATAGTGTTGCAGTAACTGTGTGAGTTGCAGTCACTCTGTTGCAGTCACAGTGTTGCAGTGACCATTGCAGTGACAGCATTGCAGACACGGTGTTGCAGTGACCATGGCAGTGACCACTGCAGTCACTGTGTGAGTGTTGCACCGACAGTGTTGCAGTGACCATTGCAGTGACTGTGTTGCAGTGATAGTGTTGCAGTGACCATTGCAGTGACAGCATTGCAGACACGGTGTTGCAGTGACCATTGCAGTGACAGTGTTGCCATGTTGCAGTGGCTGTGTTGCAGTGTTCCAGCGTTGCAGAGACAGTGTTGCAGTGGCTGTGTTGCAGTGTTGCTGTGTTGGAGTGGCAGCGTTGCAGTGACAGCGTTGCAATGATGCAATGTTGCAGTACAGTGTTGCAGTGACTGTGTTGCTGTGTTGCAGTGACAGTGTCCAGGCTGACCCTGCAGCTGTCCCCTGCGGAGCAGGCTCTGTGTCTGTGCTTTGGATGAGCAGCTTTGCAGAGGTGGCTGTGTGGCGTTTCCTCCCCAGCTGCCATGGGGTGCACTGTGACAGAAAGCAGCCCTTGGCACTGCCCGGGCACTGCTGGGCTGTTCTGGCAGGGGAGGCTGATGCAGGAGAAGTCTGAGGCTTCCCGAGCTGTCTGTGATCAGTCTGTGAGGCTGAGCTCTAACGAGCCCTGCTGGGAGCTCTTTGTCCAGCTCGGTTTCTGGTCTCGCACCTCGCGCTGAGCTCTATTAAAGCTCCCAGTGAGTTTGTTTCTGTTTCTGCTTCTGCCTTGTCATTTCCTCAAAGCACCTTGCCGGATTTTGCCACAGCTAGAGGAGCAGGGAGTTGGCACCACGGTCCTGCAGGGGCTCATTAAAATGCTGACGGCCTTAATGAGCTCTGGGGTTGTTCTTCTGGCTGGAAGCATTGTGCTGTTAATTAGGGAGCTCCCGGCTGTGCTTCAGTGAATACCTACAGCTTAATTTCTGTTTGTCTTTTGTTCTAATTACCTGTGACAGCAAGAATGGAAATGGAAACATTTTAATAGGGAATTAGTCCAGTTTATTCCCTGGTGGGAATCAGGCAGAGAGAGAGGAAAAGTATCTTTGTAATCAAGCAGGGAGAGAGCTGAGTCAAAGTTTGATTCATGTGCTGGCAATAAGACAATTCTTATTCCAGTCTCTTCTCCTCTTACTGCAATCCCCAGCAGTGCCAAAGGCTTTGTTTGCAAAGCCTTTCTCTGCTCTAATTAGCACTACCTTTACCTGCTGTACTAATTATACACAGAAACAGAAGGAATATTCATCACCATTGCAAAGGGCTTTCAAGGCCTTTTTAATGATTGAAAGAAAAAAAATCTTAATTAACAAAAATGTCATATCTTTTACACTCTGATCCCCCTGTGCTCTAGTTTTCTCAGGACATGAACCCTGAAAAAAGCTGGCTCAGTGGGGAGATGGACAGGTGATAGAAATTTTCAGGCACAATTAGAATAAAAAATACTTAAACAATAAATTAGGAAAAACTGAATATCTACCTGGATATAACGATGAGTTGTGTCACTCAGATATCTGTACTGGGGCCTGTTGCAATACTACAAGGCTAATAGTTTTAAATTAAAGGATGGTAGATTAGCCATTTAGTTATTAGAATATATATAAGGAAGAGGATTAGCATCTTAATTATTAGATTAGACATAAGAAAGACATTTTTTATGATGAGGGTGTCAAAACACTTAAATGGGCTGCCCAGAGAGCTTTAGATGCCCCATCCCTGGAAACATTCAAGGTCAGGTTGAATGGGGCTCTGTGTAATTTGGTCTGACAGAAAGTCTCTGCTCATTGCATAGGGGTTGAATTAGATGATCAATTATTACCCAAATTATTTTAGGGCATCCCAAATTATGAGTGTTTCCAGTAGCTTGAGGGAGGTGATCCTTCCCCTCACCCCAGTATTAGTGAGCACCATGGGCAGTTCTGAGCTCCCAGTAAAGGAGAGACACAGATGTAGCAATGTATTTGAACAGCTCAGGCCACACTGTGCCCCAGCCAAACCACTTTTAGTTATTCTTATCAGAACCCTCTGAAATTCATCGAGGTTACTGAAACATAAATTGTACTAAATTGAGAAAAAAGAAGCTGAGAAACAGAATATCAAGACTGCACAAACTAGCTAAAGGAGGGCCGTGGAGCACTAGACTGCAACCAATCATATTTCCTGCAAGGTGCATGCAGAACTCATGAACAAGACAAAGGCACCAATCAAATAATGTGTGATCCCGTGCACAGTAGTTTTAGAATGTACAAGCAGAGCACAATGTAAAGAATTAAGTGACTTCTGCTTAATCACATTGGTTAGTTGTCCAGAAATCCTGTGCTCCTGCACACAGATGTGCTGGGGAGAGTTCAACCAAGTGGCATGGAAATGGAGAAGGGACTGGAACATCTCTCCTATGGGGAACACATGGTACAGCTGTGAGTTTTTACCCTGGAAAGAGCAGGTGGTGGTGGGATGTTATCCACGGATGTAAGTCTCTGAAGGTTGGATTTAAGGGGGACACAAAGGTTCTTTCCACAGTGGTGAGCAGTGACCGGACAAGAGCCAAAGGGCACAAACTGAAACATGAGAGGCCCTGTCTGAGCATCAGCAAACAAATCTCTCATCTGTGAGGGTGACCAAGCACTGGTGTGGGTTGGGCAGGGAGGTTGTGGTGTCTCCATGCTTGGAGATGTCCCAAAAACACCCGGAACTGGTCCTAAGCAATTGGTGCTTTAGATGGCCATGCTTGAGCAGGGACATTGGACAAGACAACAACTGAAGGTCCCTTCAACCTCGACCATTTTGTGGGACTCCAAGGTAGTGTCAGTGTGCAGCAGAGTAGAAAACACCTCCAATTCATTATCTGGTGACCATCTGCATACAAGGTGTCCCATCCATGACTCACAGATGTGGTTTGCAGACAGTATCCTCAGGGTGGGGAAGGCTAAGTTGGTTTCAGCACCAAGGTTTGGGTGATACCACCAGAGCAGGAAAGGGAAGTGGTGTTGAGCAGGGATGTGGAGATCAGCAGGGTGACCTCTGTGATAACAGACAAGGGACTGCCTTCACATGCTCTGACACAAGACACAGACATTTCCAGAGGGCTTGACCATGGACCAACACTGGAACAGGGTTAAGCCAACCAATGAAGCTGGAGGTGCCTCTCCCAAAAAATGTATTTGTAAAAGGGCAAAATGCTGTATGGCAGTGAGGAGTGCAGCAAAACAAAGTGTGAGAAACAATGAGCTGCTCTCCGGTAGGTCAGCCCCCAGCCTGGTGTTTGGGGTTGATCTTCCCCCAGTGCAGAACCCCACACCTGTCCTTATTGAAACTCTCTAGGTATCTCTCTGCCCAGCCTCTCTGGCCTCTCAATGACAGAATGACAGAACAGCTTTCTGTGTACCACCCACTGCCTCCTGGTTTGCATCAGCAGCAAACATGCTGAGGGTACATTCTATGCCTTCTTAGACAAATGATCAGGAAAATAAAAAAACTAAAAGAAATGCAACTCTTCCT
>VXBI01009142.1:0-82171 GCA_013397375.1 Toxostoma redivivum
CGGCAGCGCGGCCCGGCCCGGCTGGGAGCGCGATGCCGGCAGGAGGCCCCGATGGAGAAGCGGAGGGAGCCCCAGGTGCCGCCTCAGCGCGGGGCCCGCGGTCGGGCTGTAGCACCAACAAAGAGCCGCCGCGGCCGCGGGAACAAAGACCCTGCGGGCGGATCCCGGCGCGGCCCCGCCGTGGCTTCCCCGATCCAAGGCGGGCGGGAATGTGGCATGTGCCCAGCCCTCCCTGCCCGCGGGCGGAGGTCAGAGCATGGCACGGCCCGGGGGGTGGCTCCCGGTCAAGGCCGCCCCCTCGCCCTGCGGTCCCTGGGTCGCCGGGGTATGGCGTCTCCCGGCACAGCCAGGGGAGCCACGCTCCGCTGCTGCCCTGGTCGCTGCTGCGTTTGATAATGGTTATGGAATGCTTTGGGAGCGCCGCGTGCAAGGAATTGTCTAAAAAGGCTGTATTGACAGAAATATCCACAGCTTGAGATGAACCTGATAAGAAGTTAAAGCATCAGATTCGTTTTAATGGATTTTAGACACGTCATTTTTCTGTGGTTTCTCACAAAACGTGTCAGTTGGCCCTAGGAGGCATCGCCCATTGTGTGGACGTTGGAATTCAGTCCAGCTCTGGGAGTTTGGCCTTGTTTCTTAACCCGCAGATGTAATGCATCCTGATAGTTTAGCGGTCACATTTGTAGTGCATTGGGCATCCTCTGAAACTTAGTACTTGAACAGTCCCGTTTGAACTCCACTGTCCAAGTGTGTGTCTTTTTTGGTTTCTTCAGGTGGTTAAAAAGGGGGAAATACTATTTCCTTTTAGCACACCTGGCAAAGTATTTCAAGTTCCTCTTTGCTGAGGGAGTTCAGAGGAGTGAGTTGTGCTGATGAAGTTTTGATTTGGCTGGGTTATTTAAAGAAGGAGATTCCTCAGAGGCCTTGTCTACATTAAGCAATTAAATTATTGTTTTTATCCAGTAGTACAGCACCTGTATAACTTCCAGAAGTTCTGGTTTTACAGGTGAAGGTCAGTTATACTTTTGCCCTACATATGTAACTGTGCCATATTCAGGCTTTCCAGATCCAAGGATGGAAGGGATTCTATTTCTCGGGTCCCAGACTTAGAGAGGTGTTGGAAGCCTGTCTGAGAGCCCTGGGAGAACTTAGCGAGGGACACACAAAACCTCAAGTTCTTGTACTGCTGTCATACTAAAGCTATACTGTATTCCTTTTAGATGTAAAGTTAGAGAAAAGGAAAAAATCAAACATAACTCTTCTTACATAAAAGGAGGGAAAATAGGCTGGGGTTTTTTTTCCAAATCCAGAGTGTGCTACCAGATAGCATTGGATGTTTTGCAATGCCTGCCAGAAACCATGTAAAATCTGTGATGTGATAGCTCACTACCCTGGGCAGATATCTGCATGCTCTGTCACAGATGACATTTGCAGAATGTTGTGCTGGTTTATATGCTTGGTTCTGTCTGCATATTGGTGAAATGAGTTGGTTCAATTCACAGGGTGAGAAACAGTGGCTGCATTGCTTCAAGATTGGAAAGGAGACTTAGGTACAGAGTGTGCATAGATCAACATTTTGCTGTTACAAGCTACATAGATAAAATTGGTTTTCCTGGGAAAAAGAGGTGGTTGTTCTGGGAACACTGGCTACTGAAAGTAATTGATTCAGCGTTGCTGGCATGCCTGGGTTTTCAAATGCCAGGGAGCACCAGGAATGAAATTATCACTGAGCTGGACCCACACAGTGTATATTATCAGCTGAGAATTTATTTCTATTTTAACTGTGTCTTGTCAGCATTTCTAAACCATAGCTCGACTCCAGCCTGGATACAAACAAATCCCTCAAGCAGAGCAGAATTGGAGCGGGCTAATAATGTTTAGATGTCTCTTGTCAGAAATCCCAAGTGACTACAATGTATTTCTGTCTAGCAGCAGCAATGGAAATGCTACGATGGTCAGATACCAGCAGCAACTATACTGCTGATTAGTTCTGCCATGAGCTGGTCAGTGCTGAAGCAGCGGTGAAAGAAATCTGGCCTACTTGTACCTGCTGAACAAGTTGTTGGTATCAATAGTCAAATGACAGCATCTTTAGTACAGAATCAGGATTTAATAAAAATACCAGTGTAGACAAAAATTTAGATGTCTGAGTGAACCAGCAGGACCAGCATACAGAGACTGTATTGTGGAAGATAAAACATAAGCCCTGATTTCCTTGGAAAAGCAAGTGTGCAGTGAACTAAAGCATGAAATTACAGTGTACCAGCTACTTTACAGTGGAAAATGTGTGCTGTTTCACTTACAATCCCTATTTTTTTTCATACACCATTGCAATGAGAAGTAAAACAGCTGCTGTAAAGCCTGGAGAGGGACATGATTCCTGTGAACAGTTGTAAAAAAATTTAGAGATATTTATGAAGGGAAAGCATTATATGTATAAAATACACTATAAACAGGACTGTGTGTTTGACTATATTCAAGGCATCTTCCATTTAAGGTAATGCATAAAGTTACTTTAAACCTTTAAATTAAATTCTCCTCTCTATTCTTTGTAAGATTTTTATCATTTGCACAGTGAGAAGACAGTCTTATTTGAGGAGTTTCCAATTCAGGCTATCACCTGCAGGTATTCCCACTAAAGCTGGTGGCAGAGTTAGATTTAAGTCTTTAAAAGATCACATACTTGATAAGAAATAATAGGGTAAATGAAGCAAAAGAACGGGAAACAAAAACTGCTTTCCTTGCAAGTGATGGTAATTTTTTTTTTAATTTCTTTTCTTGCTGAAGTGTTCTTTTTCAAGGTGCTGAAGATAACTAAGCTACTGTAAGCCATTATTCTGATTGTTTGTTCAGCACTCAATGTATAATATGCATTTTACAGAACAAATAAGATAAATGCCCTTCCCAATAGAGCTTGCAAGCAAAATTTTGTCACCAGTGAGAGCACCAACTAAAAGAGAGAACCATAAAGAAGAAACATAGATATATAAGGAAGCCTTTACAATCCTTTGATTCCCTGGACATCACAAAGTCACCAGTGCCCATGTGAGTGCCTGCCACAAGGGTCTGTCTGCTGTCTGTGCAGCTACTCTCATTAATCACACTGGCATACGTCGGTCCCTGTGGGATCTGATGGTTATGAGCAACAACCACGTACAGAATCCCTTTATTTCTGCTCCTTGGCTAGTGCAGTCCATGCAAACATTTCTCTTGCATAGGGAAGGTTTGCATGAAGGTAGGGTCATGCTCTGCTGGTCTCCTGGCCACTTGCCAGCTGCCCATATGGTTGCCAGAATGCAGCATTAATTTTCTGAGGCAGCATGCATCTGATGTATAGTGCCACACTGTGTAAGTTTGCACACTACTGAAAGTTACAAATTCATATGTAAGACCAGAATTATTAAAGTAACCCTTCTCATGGCTTCCCAAGTGTGCATGTGTTTTGAGAGCAAAGGTACCAGAGCTGTAATTTTGCATAATGCCGTGCAAAACCTTATGTTAGAGCAACATTAACAAACCTGGGTCATCAAACTGCAGTTGCTACATGGATGACACACCCACTCAGGAAAATAAAATATCCAGAAACGGATTGCAGCTTTGGACACTATAGGCACACATAAACCAGGGAGAAAAAATAAGATTTTTAATGCACCATTATCTCACCTCCAATAATTGCAGACACTGTTTACATCAAAGTATCAATTTCATATCCAAATTGGTAAATGTAATATTTACAGGCTATGTGAGCAAATTCACATTATATGAAAACTCTTTAATATGTGTTTAGTTCCTGCTTTTCTTACTGTATTAAGGCAGAAGCCTATATTTAATAACCTTGACCTCTTTGAAATACAAGTAAGAGGGGAAAACAGAGGAAGTGTGGCAAGTTATGTAATTGGGTTTTGGAAATCTTTAGGTTTTTCAGTTCAATTATCCTCGCTCTATTTTTAGGGAGAAGGAAGCCCAGAACTGTGTAAAATGGCAGCTATCTTAATAAATGTATCTTACTTTTTGCTTTATGTATGGATGAATTACAAAAACTGTCAAGAAACTTCCCTTAATAAAGATGCTTCATTTTATTATGTATAGATCTTTCAAAGTAATTTATTAGTAAACACTTCCTGGATCAAAACCTCCAGAGTTATACTTGGACTAATAAAATAGGCAATGTAAGGATGTTTCTCTAGCCCTACAGCCAACTGACCTAGCCTGACCACCTCCATGTTTTAAAATTGTTTTAGCTCTAAAACAGAGTGGCTGCATGCAAATTGCCTGCTGGAGTGGTTACTGGCACATGCTCTTTCCTAGTCCATGCCCAGGAGCTGTCTATGAACTATCCATTTCACAGCCAGACTTTGCTAACCACTTAACTTACAGATAGTTGGGCATGAAGGAGTGGATCTGGGTGCTGAAATGGCCCAGGGGACCATTTAGCAGTAGAGAAAGAGTCTGGAAGCTCTTCTTGTGCATCTGGCTTCAAGTCAGGTTCCTCTGAATGGGGTGCTCAGGCATACCTGTGTTTGTAGGTTCAGAGCACAGACAGCCTTTATCCTGTCTTTACTGCACTGTGCTGTGATCCGTGTTCAACAAGGTGGATGGGAGTCTGACTGTCTTGTAGCATGTGGGCATTCAGGTTGACTTCAGCAAGATGTGTATTTGTCCTCAGGTGAACAACTCCTGGAAATCAGAAGCACATGAGAAGAGAGTCGGGTCCCAGTAAGAGGTTACCACTCAATGTTAGCCTAATACTTCAATATCTTGCAATATTCAGATAAATACTGAATGTTTTTCTTGAAAACTTGTTACATCCAGAGAGTGCTTCTTTCAAAGCAGAAGTATAGAGGAGAAATTCAATGACTGGTATACACATTAGATTATCAGATGGTATCTCCTAGCCTTATCCAATATAATCTAAAATGAAATCAGTTAAAGTGAAGTTCAGAGCTTCTGCAGCTATGAAAAAAACTTTCTCATAGTTTTTATTTTTAATCACAGATCTCTACTTTAAAGTATATTCTTGCCAACTGCTGTGTTGTGAAAGAAGATGAGAAATTGCCTGGCCATAAGAAATAGAGTCTATCTAAAATTCTCAAGCAGACTGTGTAAATAAACTGACATCTTCTGTCTCCAGAAATTTAGCTAATCTCTCTGTGATATACAGCATTATTTTTTAAAATAGTAAACACTCTTAGGTAGAAGTTATGCATTTCCTTTAAGCTGAGGGTAGCCCTCCAACCAGCAGTCCAGACTAGGCTATTAGTCCCAACAATGTGTAATCATTTCAGGGCTCTTTGAGCAAGATGTAGTGGGTGTTTGGTCATGTAATTAACCTCCTGCCATTTGCCTCACATTCTCTCCACCCTGTAATTACTTGACTGAAAAAATAACACCTTTCAAAGCATACATTGTATAGAAAATTAAAAGGGCATTAATTTTAATCTTCCTTCACATTCACACAATGACTATAACTCCTATGTACATTTCACTTATTAGCAGAAGTTGTTTGGCCACATCTGAGCAGTTTTTGTTAGAAAAGTTTGATTTGGGAGCAAACTGTGTCAGCATGCTCTTGGCTTTTTTGTTTTTTATTTCACTTTTTTAGAACAAGTCCAAAAGCACCACAAGGATTTTCAAGTAGAAGTATCCAGTGAGCTGAAAGTGTAATGGATATTAATTTCTTTGGTCCTGCAATTGTGGTTCTTTTAACTCATATAATATGCTTGAGTTCTGTATTTGGAGACCTTCAGCCTTAAAACAAATACTTCAGGAAACTTGTAGGTGAAAACATTAATGTAAACCTGAGAAATAAGAGAAAAACAAAAAGAAACAAACAAAACAAAAACAAAAACAAAAGAAACAAAAAAAACCCAAAAAAATAACAACAAAGAAAAGGGTCAATCTTTCCCTCCACAATTTTTCTATAATAATGCTTCTGCATTTTTGAGGTCTTCATCCTGAACAAATATGGAATAGAAGTGGAGTTTGTATGTACAAAGTAACAGAAAGCACCGGGGAACTCCTATGTAGAAACCTGGAGTGGGATTAATATTAGCCAACCTAAATTGTTTAAAAGTTAGAACAAGAGGATAAGTATAGACTCCTCTATAGGTAATGCAGACAGCAGTTGACACATATCTGGTGACAGGATTAAACCATAATTTCAGAAGGCTACAGAGAAGTGAGATGAATCCTCCTTTGAGGGTAATTCTGCTATCCCTCATCTTCCTCCGAGCTTTAGTCTGTGGATTTTGGCATAGGTTTCACCTCCAAGCCCTGCATTGCTTTTAGCCCATTATGCTAGTTTTCTATCAGGTATGGTACAACTGCATTGGTCATCTCATTTGCATGAAGATGAGTCTTTCCATCTGTGTTAAACCAAATGTCTCAAACTCAATGAAGGAGCTGGGTTTCAATTTACAGGTGCCACAGCTCAGCCCTGCCCAACTGGGTAAAGAAGGAAATAGCCATGGGGGGCATATTAGGAAGTAGATTTACATTGCAGAGATAGAACTCCTGGGCTACATTTTAAAGCATGTCCTTTACAGGTGGCTAAACTTATCCAGGTGAAATTCTTTTCTGACTCAGCCCCTAGACAGCTGTGATGTGTGTGCTCAATACTGCGTCTGCCAGTTCAGGAATACTTGATAATTACACTTTGCAGTAATAGAGCCTTAACTCTTCTCTGTGAGATCAACTCTTTATTGTGGGAAGACACCCGGCCAAAATCACAAAGGTACTTCCTTCAGACCTTTCTAAATTCACTACAGCTGTGAAGCTTGTCAAGTACTAGCATATGGATAATGCACTTGCTGTAGTGTGACCAGTGTTTGCTATGTTAATCACAAACCTCACATTTTTACCCTGTTTTCCACATCTTTCTGTTTAGTCATTATATTCCTTTATATGTTACCGTGTTTCAGTATGTGCTGGGATTTGTGTATTGGTTTGTGGCAGGAACCAATTTTTTGTGCGCATGTACAGCAGTTAGCACAGCTCAAAACAGCAGGGGAAGGTTGCATCACCATGTGATTAATATTAAAGTTTGCTGGAAAGCAAGTGGGACTACCAGACCCTGGTACAATAATCATCAGCATTTTGTATCCTTGGCTCTCTCTCTCATAAGTGCAATTTTGTACAGTAACAGGGAATGGAAAAATCATCTCCTGGCCAGTACAGTCAGGCTGACACAATAGCAACTACACCTTACTGTTAATGACCCTCGTAGGTCAGTTAAGAAATATGTAAGAGTGTCCTTACTTAATGTTATCCAGCAAGGCAGTGTGGAATTTATTCACTTGAGCAAATCTTAAAGACAGCATACTCTACCTTCTAAGCACCTTCAGACACCTCCCAGACAAATTTTCCCAAATGCAGTTTTTCTAAGTGCGAAATTTGTCCCTACATTGTTTTCACATTGCAGGAGTGCATTTACATGTTACCTGACAAAAAAAGAAAACCAAACCATAAACAGCTTGAAGAAGATCTGGCACAAAGTACTGTTTCCAAGGCATGTATCCCAAGGAAGTTTATTCAGATCCAACCCTGCAGGCCAATCAAATGAGAAATCAAGCATTCAAAGATAATTGTAGACAAAGATTATGGAGGAGTACAGCTCTGTAAGTGAAGGATCTCCTGAATTACATTACTTCTACATTTCAAAATGGGAAGATACTACTTTCTTGCTTTCTGACTAAACTTAGTAACACATGCACAGAAATAGGCACCTAGATTAATGACCTGTTTTCAAAAATGTCATAAATTCCAAGTCATCAAAGTCACCTTCGAGTCTTCATTTACAAATTTAGACCACAAGGCTTGAAAAATGTGCCCTTTGCCTCCCAATAGCACCTATCTGAATATGAGAATTCAAAGAAAGGCTCTACAAAATTACTTCACCTGACATGGTTATGGCAGATGGATGTAAACTGCTTAGTGTGACAAATCACCAGTGTCTGAAGGCACTGCTCTGAAGCTGGGGCATGCTGCTAGGCTGTGGGTTTTCCCTTCCAGGGGCTCTGCCTGCTCAGCCCTGGCCCCAGGGCAAGTGACCAGCTGCTCTGGGCCCATCTGAGCCCACAGTGATGCTGTGCTCACTGCCATGTGTTCCTGTGGGGCTGCACTGGCCACTTTGCCTGTTGCTAGCAAGCATGCTGTGGCAGCAGGGAGCTCTGCAAACCTCACTGAGCATGATGCTGAGCCAAATGGTTGGTCTGGTAGACTCTGCTGCCAGGGTATGCTGCTAGCAGCATTTTACAGCTAGGGCAGTGTAGTCATCCCAAGACATGGACAGTTCAGTATGAGTAGGGTGTTTTGTCCCAAACCTATGCTTTGGGACTTCAAAATACCCTACTCACACTGAATTTCCATGCAGTTATTGACCTTAATCTGACATCATCTTGTGAGAAGGCAGTGTGAAAAGATTACAGCTCCTTCTCACTATAACTTCTGATTTACAGTGGACTAAGTAAGCCTCATCTGCTAAGGAGACATAATATATAATGCTGTGCTATAGGCATGGACTGTGGTACAAGTGCCACTGTGCAGAAGGAGCAATGGAAAAATTCATCTGTATGAGGGAGAATGAGCAGCAGATTTGTTCTGGCTTGTTTAATGCAAACTGTTGAATTTAATTCAGCTGGTCTTTAGATGAATTCAGTGACTTACATTTGGTGAAGTCCCATCTTTCATTACAGCTTGAACTCAAGATGGTAAGAGATAGAGGATAAACAACCTCATGGGATTTGTTTCAGCCATTATTCATCCTTGCTGCTGAGAGATGTGTCGTATCCAATGTGCCCAAATCCAACTTCCAGGCACTAGTACTTGTCATGCTTCTCTGTTTTGTTGAATAACCCTTTGGTACATTCTATTTTCTCTCTTTAAAGACACTCATATCTTACCTGCTGGTTTAAAAAGACATCAATTTATCTTCTTTTTAACAAGCTAAACAGACAATGCTCTCTCTCACTGTAACACACTTTTTCTCGCTTGGAAGTAAGCACTAAGGCTGTTCACTGCACTTGCAAGCACATTTTGACTTCTCAGCAAGGAGATACTAGCATCCAGCAGAGGAATAGTTTATATTTCTGGCTGTAGGAGTTAGAGCACAGAGCGAGTTTTCCAGGGCCTCCTGGCACAAAGTTTAACCCTGCATATATCAGGCCGTACTTCTTGTATCAAGTTCTTCCTGAACTTCCAGTATTGTATTGTTTCATTTGAGAGTACAAAGCATTACCAAATTAATTTTAAGAACTGCATATTAAGACAACATTCCTTCATGTTCACAGTAGCATTCTTTCTAGCCATATGTCTCTTTAAAAAACATAGAATATCTTAAGGAGAAATAAATTCTCTCTGCAGTAATACAACTAATTTCATTTCTTAAAATCAGTGCTTTGATGTCTGAAAGTGCAAAGAAGCTTCTAATCACTCACAAATTTCTCTAAATGGAAATAAATTTATATCTAATGCTGGAATTTTTTTTCCCCACATCAAGCTTTTAGGCCAAGAAGTGATGCATTAAGTTATGTCAGGGATGGTCTAAAGTTCTGTCCCTATGATCTGGTGAGTTGCTTATAGAGGAAATGCTAAAACATCCTTAAGGAAAGCAGTGGTGGCTGTTTGCAATGAAACACAGATTGGTTGCAATGGGTCTGAAGACTGTGTGTATATATATGATAACTCTTCTATTGTTAAGGATTATAGGCTGTTCTGTTATTGTTAAACACAATAGTGCTAGTCAGAGAGGACATGGTTAAAAATTCATATGATCCACAGCATTGCTCAGTGGCCAGTTTTCTGTCTCAGAACAAGATACAGCACATACACTTCAAAAAGGAGAAATATTATGTAGGGGTATTAGATGTGCTTTCAGAAATATTTACAAAATGTTTCAAAGTCCCAGTTACTTGCATTTGTCCCTGAGAAGCAGATATATCAATCTTACAGCCTTCAGCATTTCAGCGGGGGTAGGAAAGTGATGCAGATTTAAAAGAAAATAGCAATTTCATACTGTCATATACAATAATGTCTTGAGCTCAAGAGGCTCCATTAGATGGAACAGAGGAAAAAATAGTCTTCAGAAAGTATTATTCCTTTTAAATACAATTATTTTCCTTGAGAAACATCTTAAAGTGCCTGCAACTGCCCAGCCTTGCTCTGATATCTGTACAGCAGCCTGTTGGATTAACTGTACTGGAGATTTAAAAGGGTTATTCTAGGTTCCACACCACTGGTGGAAAAATAAAATTACACCAGACCCAAACTGAATTAAGTAGTTAAGAACCCAGCCTAACACATTATAATCACCTTCTTGCTACTGATGTAATGTTTTTCAAGCAAAGCCACTATGATCTTTAGCCTCTGCTATAAACGGATTTGCTACCAACTGTAGCAAAATCAAAATTGAGGCTCATTTGTGGTTCAAGACTTTTTGCAAAGTGATTTGGCACACTTAATGCTCAGTGATAAAATGAAAGCAACACTGAACCTGTAATAGATATACAGGGAAGGGATGAGAGTAGAATAAAATAAAACCTTGTCCATTTTAGAAGAAAGTTCCTTTTCCCACTCTACATTTTCCATTTCTTTCTGTTCTGTTTTCCTCCTTCCTACCTTCTCTCTTTCTTTTACTTGCTCTTCTTTGCCTAGCTTTGCCCATTCTAGAAGACACATATATTTGCTGAGTTCTTCTTTATGGAGAATACAACTCAGCGCATGCTACGCTTACATATCTTTCCTGACTACAGATATTTAGGTGAAGTCAGACCTTAATTAGAATCTTCAAAGACTTCTCCAGCTGATAACAAGACGCTCACAGAGGCTGGGAAAACCACACTCACTGCAACTTCTCTATTGTTTGAGAGAGGCTCTCACTCACAAAGGGCACTTCAGGACAAGATCCTCTCTTCACTGTTCAGAATCAACCCCTGGAAATTATTCTCTTCCTTAAGTTAGAAGCAACAGTAGGAAATCCTTTCCATATCACCCACCTCAAGTCTCACCCCATGCCAAACCCCACACTCTGTGTGTGAAAAGTCCCTAGAGCAAGGTGTTTCAGTCACTGTTTCTGCAGTTCATGGTGTGCTGTCTCTGGCCCCCTTGGGGCTGGAGTGGGCAAAAGAGCATGGTAAAGGGCAGGGGGGCAGATGATGTGCTTCAAGCTCACTGCTACCACATCCCTGGGAGATGAGGGATGCCCAGTCACTCAGAGTAGTATCAGCTGCTGCAAATATCCTTTTCCTGGCCCTTCCTGGGAAGAGAATGCTGGGTAAAAACTCAGGTTAATCTACCACATTTATTATACTATGTTTTCTTATAGGATAAGCATGGCACACACATATTTGAGCAATAAGGAAGAAGAGAAGACACAGATATATGTTCCAGAGTCTCATGTCATGTTGTGGTGGATCCTTCATTACTTGACATTTTCACAGCTGTATCCAAATCTACCCTGTTTTGGCAGTCTTGTTCCTTCACATCACCTAATGATGTAATGTTCCTGAACAAATGCCTGTGCTACTCCTTATACAGGACAGAAGGAAATTTGCCTACTGCAGAGGGTGATCCTGATCCTATCTGATAGAATTTGAATATCCAAGTCAGGCAAACAAGTTCCCTTGTGGGAATACTACTCTTCTCTGACATGCTCAACTGGTGAGTTTGACTGCATTGTTGAAACTGCCATATCTCAGAGTGGAGTATAAACCTGCCACATGAGAAGGTTCAGTGTCCACTGACTACTGAGTCTTTACAGAGCTAGGGAAGGAGTCAGATCATGATCTCAGTTTGATTTTCTCTTTGACAGAGCTTTTCAAAACCATGAGCAAGCTTAATAGCTGCTTATGAAAGTTAATCATAATGCGCATCACCTCTTTTCATCCAGCTATCAAAAGTGGGCGTGGACTTAGAAACTCCCATTGTACAGAGAAGGAAGCAGATGCTGAGTGACTCAATGAAGCAGAAAGAGGAACAGTCTCCTGACTCCTCCTATCCGCTCCCCCCCTACCTGTCTTGCTGCTCTTGGCTGTCATTTGCAAGAGGTGTTAGTAAACACAGCTATTCTTAGCTGTCCCTGGGCAGACCCATGGACACCACCCTGGGCTCAATACCTATCAAGTACTCTAGATACGTCCCGGGACCTAGGCAAGTGCTGATCCAAATAGTTCCCATTCCTGTGGAGAGGGAAGATGGGAGGTGCAAGTGCCTTTCCCATATTCAGCAGCAGCCCCAGCACACCACTTGCCTTGTCAAATTCTCCCAAAAAGGACTTCTTGAGGACCCCTCCACTCACAATCTGGTCCTGTGGTGTACTACTTGCAGGTGAAGGGTTTTGTTACAGAGGGAGGTCAGCGAAAGTGTGTTTGAATCTCAGCAGCTAAAGCTCTGCATTCGAAGGCAGGACTCCACCACACTGTTGCATGTTTCTTGGTAAAACTTAAGTTACAATTAAAGTAAAAAACCTCAAATTTAGGCACCAAGCAGAGATGAGATCCTAGAAGTTCAGACTATGCCTGAGATCTTGCTGGAAAATGTCTGGTAGATGAGCTAGCAGCAAAATCCACAATGCCAACATGGAAGCCAGAATAGATTGCAGAGAGTCTTAAGGGTTACTGGGATTATGTGGTCATTTATGTCAGCCGTGCTGGCAATTTGCCTTCTACATAGTGGCAGTGAGTATCAGCTTAAATCTACTTTGTAGCTCTCTAAAAAATGAATGCATTTTCTTGCAGAGTGTTAAAGAAAAAAGCAAACTAAATACAAATTGACCTGTCATTTAGATGGAAAGATATCAGCCAGTTATTTCATTACTAAGTTCAATATAAGTAATTCCTTTACCAATACATAATAGAACTCTGACTCTAGCTATCAGATAAACAAAACCTTAGTCATATGGATGAGAACTGGAAGAAGAGATTAGCAGCAGAGAGGCAATTTTAACAGTTTTGTGTTTGATTCCCATGGAGAATTTCATATGTCAGCCACATTTTCTAAACAAAAAAAATTTTGGCAGTCCTGTGGAAAATAGTATATATACAGATAGACTCATTGGCTTGCTCTCACCCAAGCTTGTTTTGATACAAAGAGATAAATGCATTAGTTGTTTTATGAGTGTCTTAAATTTAGACTTTTAGCTGGTACAAGTCAGTGGGCTTTCAGTAATTCAGGTCTGAACTAAATTCACCCAAGTCAAGGCAATGCACTGCAGTGAAGCTAAACTGATTTACACTTGCTGAAAATCTGGTGAATTTTTAAGCCTCTTTTGTAGTGATATAAATACAGCACAAAGTCAGTGTGAAATCAAGGATGCATAAGAATTTTAATACTTGACTGTAACACATATGTATGTGGTTCTGTAACTAAAAATGTATGAATGTTTGTTTTACTCCCCAGTGTTTGTCACAGGTTTAACATAAGGGAATACAACTGAGTGACCCAAAGTCCAAGTGTTCTTTACAAGTGGTGCTTCTGGTGCCACTTTATCTGTAGATAAAAGTGTGTTCTTACCCAGTACTCATGTTCCCTCTGTATTGCTGTGGGAGTTGTAGCTCAGGCAGGTGTAGAAACTCACACAGACATGACCATCAGCAGTTGTCCATCAGCCTAGGCTTCCCTCTGTTCTGGCTGATATAACAGGCCTAGTCAGGAGCTCCTGACATATCAAATACCCCATGCTCAAGCCTTCTGGTGGAGGAAGAAGAAACATAAATATTAAGAGTAAAGACTTAAAAATGAAGGACAGCAGGATAAGAATTAGCCCAGGCAAGAGATGCAAAGTAAAGCATGTAGACCAAGGAGGCATGGGCAGACATAAAGATGACAAACTATTTCAGGGCAGAGACTAAAGAAATAAGAATAGTTTTTTAGAATTTCTGGGGGAAGGCTTCCGCCCAAATCTCGGAACCACAGCTTTGAAACTGTCTCTGAGTCATAGCTCCTGATGGTCTCTCTCTGTTAATTTACATCTGCAGCCTGCAGAGTCATTCCTTCTCAGCACTGGCAGTTTCTGAGCAGTTTTCTGTTTGCTCTTCTCTTCTTATTGTGGGTAAATGACGAAATCTGCCTTGTGGAGACTCCGTCATGGGACAGTTTCCCTGTAAGAGTACTTGTAGTACTAGTAGTTCTGCCAACAGGATGATTTAGCCCTGGTTTTCAGGACAGACAAAGAATTAGTTGGCATTTATGCTTCTATTCCCATCTAAGAGTCACTATGGCTGTAATGTTTTATGCCTTGTTAATCACATTCACCAGCACAATGTTTATTTTCTTCTGTTTGCTCTGACTTCAGACAAAAGGTGGCTTGCTGTGGGATTCAAGGAGAGAATGATGTAAATGTCTGTGTGGATTAATGTAAATAATATTTCCTACTGCTGCTGGTATTGTGAGATGGTAACATTCCCATGAATGCAGCTCCCAGTGAAAGTAACATTATGGAAGAAACTTCTACAGTATTTTCTATACTTTTCAACCATTCTGTGTTCTCAACAACACAGAGTAAAGTCCAGATTTCCAGCACAGAAAGATGAGCTAAGGAATGCAAATCTGCAATATACAGTTTATTCCTTTATGTGAATTTCACTCCTGAGTAGCTTTAAAATACTCTTCTCGTGCAAGGTGAAATTTCCAGTTGACAAACAGCTTGACTTGGAGCCCATTGGAGTGCTAGTATAACATTATATATCAGCTGTTTCTGAGAAAAAAAATCATCATAGTGAAACTTACCTTTAAAGTAAACATGCTAAATATCTCTGATCGGCACATGTTTGATGATGAATGTTTATCATAGTTCCTTTTTAAGTAGTGACTTCTATTTTTATGCTGAACTTTCTCTACATTGGTGACACAATGTTATCTCAAGACCTTTCAGCCAGATAAGACCACGCCAGTTTCCTCAAAATGGTCTTCTGTCTAAGGATTTTGTTCATAGCTGGGATAGGGAGGCACTGTGGGAGGCAGAGCACTGACTGTATTTAAATTACTTTTTAGAGCAGAATTCTTAAAAGTTTGTATTAGTTAGGGAGTTGACCTGAAAGTTTTTGATAGCTGACATGAATTCAAGATAGGCCTCATACCAGATTTGTCAAAATACTTTGGACAGATACTCTGGAAAGCAAGAAGATCCAGCCAAAAAAAAGAGAAAAATCTAAAATCTCTGTGACCATCTCCCTTGGGTAGAGAAAAGTCACAGCACCAAAAAGCATCCCTACCAGCCTGTGACTAGGCATCTTGAATGGAGCTAAAGTCTGTTCAAGAGATGTGATGACCAGCAGATCACCACCTGCCTTACTGGCTGCAATCCTAGGTTTTACTTTGTACAAATCCGGAAGCCTGAAAGAGCTGATATGTTCTCAGACTTCAGCTATCTTCAGATATTTATTCCCTTTTCCCCCCCTCTCAATTCTTCTATGCTGTGAAATACCATGGTCCTTTTATACTCCCTAATCTGATGCATGGAAGTAGGCATATCAAATGCATGCATATGAGCACAAGGTGGGTCAATCTAGGGAAGGTTTTGCTGTCCAAATAATATTTTATAAAGTTGTCTATTGTGCATTTAAAAGTCTGAAAAGAATCAATTATCTACAATTCTTGGTAAATAGTTTTCAAACTTCTTATCAAATTAATAAATATCTCCTATGGTAGAGGCAGGGAAAAGCAGCAACTAGATTTTCAAGGTTGCCAATATGATTTTCAAAAGCACAGAGAAGGCTGTCTGTTTAAGTATTCAACCATTCAGCAACATAATTCTAAGAAGAAAGCTTTAATCATGGTTCCTAAGACAATCAAATTGTCAGATGGTAGTTTTATTTCAGCACACAGAAGGCTAACATTTTCAATCACAGCTTTACAGGTTTCGGCAAAAAGTCTCTCACTTTCTAAACAAAGGACATCCTTCTTCTTTGATTCTTTTTAAAATGCATAAGGTAAGATCTGATTATTTTTGAATTTGACTGAAATGTTATATAATATCAAGGCTCATCTGACTTTGGTATGGCAGTTGCAATTAGTTCTATTTAATTAATTATATTAGAGCCAAACCTGCCAGTGTTTGAAGGCAGTGTCTCTGGCTGTCCATGCGTCCACTGACATGGCAGTGAAATCACTGTGTAGATGTTTGGGGATGCCTTAGCCATTTACTTAGTCATTTGACTTAAAACTTTCTTCCTCATTGCCTCTGCTGTCCTGTTTGTCATGCAGATGCTGGAATTGCTTGTGGAACAGTCCCTCTGCTGCTGCTGCCATTCACAGACGGATGTCTTGAGCAACCCAAAATCTGCAAGGCTTTGCTTTCCACTGCTTGACTGGAAATCACAGAAGCTCAGACCTGAATAATGAGCAGCACAGGGCCAGGTACAGCAGGCATGGGGTAGACACCTAGAGCATTATTGTCTCATGCATCGTTCCCCAGGACAGTCCACCCTTAAAAGAGGCCGAGGCTGTTGTCATGACTCTGCTATGGGGATGGTGACAGCTGCCAGAGAGGTGGCTAGAAACAGAGGGTAAGAAAATCTCACAGTGAGTTGTGAGAAAAACATGAACCAAAAACCTCAATGCGTCTTAACCTGAAGAAAGAGTCTGCAGATAAATCTGGAGCTGCTGGATTGAATGAGAAAGACCTGAAAGGAGGGAGAGCCTTGCTGCAGCCTGCCTGTCCCTAAAGCAAATGATTTTGGACAGCTGCCCCTTGCTTGCTCAGGCAGAGCCATGTGTGAGCATAAGCACAGGTGTGTTTGGTGGCTCCCACAATGTGATGTAGTTCAACAGTAAACATGAAGAGCTAGATCCAAGAGAGTTCAGGTGGTTAAAACCAGGGTGTAGAAAATCTTGCATCTAAACCAATGTTTAGAGGCTTGGTTGCCTAGAGTGAGCACAAGGAAGGGTCAGTGACTCAGAGCAGGACACAGACCAGCCAATGTCAGCGTGCTGCTGCCAACTGCTCCTGTGTAGAAACACTGGACGTAGCTGGCTTCACATATTCTTTCAAAAACATCACTGTACTTGCTGCTTGTAGCTAAATGTTGATGAAGAGTGTGCATCTCCTATGTGTAAAATAAATCTGTGGCTAAGGAAACTATGAAAATACAGAAGGCTTCACACAGCCAGGGGCTTGCAAGCTCGAAAGCAACACAACTGCATTCTGCTTAAAGGAAAATTGCTCAGTACTCTTTCATTGGCATGCTGTTATGTCAAAAACTTATAATTTGGGGCATAAGTATGCAAGTATTCATTTGATTTTATATCTGTGTTTTTAATTTCTGGGATGAAGATTAGTGCTTCTGGCCCACTTTATGAATTCTGCATGCCATCTGCATTCCAAAATATCTAAACAATGACAGTTCATTAGATACACTAAGAAAGTGCTAGTATTTTACAGAAATTGTTGCATACATTTCACTGATGTGACAGGCAGAGCACACTCCTGTTTTTTTGTTTCCCATATGTCATCTAGTTTGAGCAGCAGAGGGGGGAGCTAGGAGGTTCACAGAGGTTCCTTGCAGCCTCAACTGTTCAGTGATTCTGTGGCTTGGTGATTTTGTGCATAAACTACTGGTTGAGGAAAATGCTGTTTTCTAGCTGTGTTTCATTTCAGCCTTAATCTGTTTGTACAACTGGGTTTGCTTCTAAATCAACTGCAGAGTGAAGATGCTGATATAAAAAGACAGCTACTTTCACAATTTCTGAAGAGAGTGGAAATGAGAGAAATCACAGTTGCCTCACTTTCACCAAAAGGAGAAGTAAAAACCACAGGGGAAACCATCAAAACCAATGGTGTCACATCTTCCTGTGTGTAATTGTTAGCTTTCTTACTGTTAACTCTCAGTATCTGGTGCATTTATTTAATCTGATCACCTGTTTGAAGACAGCTGTCAACTTCCACATCAAAACCATCTTTTGTTTATGGTGAAGACATCTTCTCTCCTGCTCAAAGCCTAAATTCTATCAATTTGATTAAAAAAAAAAGTAATGCTATTTTTAATATAAAAGAAGATAAAAAAGGAGATAAAGGAGGAGTAATTTAAACTACTTTTGTATCACATCTGAACTCAACTATATATCCTTCCTCTGGAAAATTTTATTTCTCCCACCTAAAGTTAAATAATAAGAATGATGAATCTAAATTTGATAATTTTTAATTTGTCAGAACTATGATTTTGATTTCAAAATTTGTGTTGCTGTATCTTCTAAGATCAACTTAAAAGGTAAGATTTTGGTTTCTTTTTGACCTTTGCCTGCTGCTTGCAGAGAGGTGACTGCCAAATTCTTCAGTGGAGCACGGTGCCTGCTGGGTCCATAGTGCCAGCCAGCCACAATGGTCCCCAGCCAGCAGCCACTCTCTCTGGCCCCTCCACTGAAACCAGGGTGACCTGTTTGGGCTGAGCAGCCCATGGGGCAGCATGCCATCCCTTCCTCTGCTGGGAGTCCCCAGCACTGGGCAGATATGGGGGTTGGTGCGGGGAGGTTCTGCTCTTCCCCTGCTCCGAGGTCTGAGGTGACCTGCCTGGTCACAGTTTTCCCTTCTGCACACCCTTCATTTCACCTGCCCCACCTGTGCCATTTCTTCATTAGACATAATTTCACCAGCAAATGAACTGAAGGTTGCACTGGTCATTTGTGCTTTTTCTGACATGTGCTGGGCAGGAGAAACAGTTTTAATTTTTAATGGCCAACGTGCTGCCTTGCAGCACTGTGTCAAGTGCAGCTCCCACTAGAAGAGGAAAACTCTTGGCTGTCTTGTTGGTCACCCACAGGTATTTGCTTGAAGCCTATGAACTGATATCTTTAAGCTTCTGCGTGAGAAGTGAATATAGACCTGGTCTATTTCCATCATGGGTCAAAAGGAGGAGTGAAACTTGCGTGGACTTGAGCTAGGGACACCCCACTTGCCATCTGCCCCTTTGCTGCACTGCACAGGTCAGGGACCAAAGATAGGACCTTGCTGCTTTGGAAAGGGCTCTATGAGCACAAAAGGTGGATAGGACTGTGCACTTCTGCTCAAAACACGGTCTTCCCTGAAAGTGCCATCACAGTCACAGGGATGGTACAGATGAAGAAGCACTGTGCTGGGAGATGAATGCAACCAGGAGGAGGAACAGCTTAGATAGAAATCTGCCAGTCCTTTAAATGTGGCATCTATATAGCACTTCTTGTCGACACATCTCCAAGTGCTTCCCTGTCTTTGATTCCAGATCCTTGTCTGCTCTTTTTTTTTTTTTTCACACCTTGCTATCAACTTTCCAGTAAAGGAGGATCTGCACTGTGATGATTTCCAAACACAAGACTATTTTTAAAGGTCAAAGAGCAATATAATTCCTTCTAAGACATACAGGAGTGCAATGCTTGGAGCTGTCAAAATAAGCCCCCTTTTTCTATTTTTTTTTTGTTTGTTTGTTTTTGTTTTGTGGGGGATTTTTTTGTTTGTTTGTTTGTTTTTCCCCCTGAGCATTCTGAGTGTTCCTGGTAGCCTTCCTTGTCACTGGGACTGGACACCAGCCAAAGGGGAGCGCTGGGGCCCAGGCGCCCGCTCTCTCTCCTTCTGACTGTGAAATAACATTCATGTAGTGCATTGCTGCAGTGACAGCCACCACCTGGGAAGGGGACACAGAGGCTACCAAGAACATATAGGAGTGGGAAGGCAGGTAAGGGGATGCACAAACCTCCCTGGTGCTGATCCATGAAATGCGTAAGGCAGTGGGTCATGTCTGAACATGCTGTCCCCAGCATCCCTCTCTTGGGCTGCAGCTCTCAGTAGCTCTACCCTGCTGTGCAGGGGTAGCTCTCTCTGCATGCTGATGAGCAGTGCTGAAGGCAGGTGTGCTTGTTTCTGGGCTGCATTCTGGCTGGGCTCATGTCAAGTGCAGCATACTGGAGGCTGCAGCTCTCAGTGTGTATCCACCAGCATGCTGCTGACCACAGTCCCACTGGCTGTCACCTCCTGAGGACACACATGTGCACCATTGCCACGTAGAAGACTGTCCACACATACCAGCAAGAGGCTCCCTACCCAACAGACAATGTCCACTCATTTTTAGGGTTTTTTTCACCAGGACTTGTGCCCCTATGCTGACAGCCACAGTGCAGATCAGCAAAGGGGTTATGGAAAATACTCTACTCTAAAGCACGGACACTGGATATCTTATTCCTTGCACTGTAGGAAGGCCTGTTTTTACCTCTTGCCTGTTCTCTCATCTGGTTTATCAGGTGCACCATGACTTGCATAACCTAGCAGCCCCTGAGGAAGGGCTCAGGACTGCACATCACTCAGGCATGGGCTCAGGTCCCTGCATTCCCATGGGCTGTGCTCAGTGGCAGTGCATCTGTGGCTCCTCCTCAGAGCTGCTGAGGACTTGAGAGGCCAGAACAGAGGACAGAGAGGCTGGGGTGCAGACATGTGTCTGTGAGAAATGAGACTGTGGCAAGCACCAAGTTTCACCAAGTTTCACCAAGACCATGGCAAAAAAACAGGTTCATGATGTAGTAGAGTAGGGAAGTAACAGAAAGAAAAGGGCAAACAGAGAGATTCGGAAGCAGGGATAAGAGGGGAGCAAAAAGGACAGAATAGGGAAAGAGAAAAGCTGATGAGAAGACAAATAGCAATAAATAGTATTATGAAATAAATAAATGTCAATAGCAATCTGTTCGGTCTACTGGGCAAAGGATGATGAACCTACAATCAGTTAGAGATGATGAATATGATGTGTATTAGAGTCAGCCAGCCAGCACACAATTGTGCAGAATTGGACAATGGGGAAAATTTCTAATAGCAGACAGGTGGCACATACATTGCCTTCTTGGTGGGATATCCTAGAAGAACCATAGACTTGCGTGTCTGGAAGTCAAAATCAGGAGGAGAGGGAGTGTGCTGACAGAGTACTCTTGCACATCAAAGAGGTGGCAAGCTGGAATGGCTGTCAGGATACTCATACAGATTCTCTATCAGATTTCAGATGTGCTTTGAATTCATGTCACACCTTGAGGAAGAATACAGAGAGCTGTCCATACAGTTTTCTCTCTCTGGAAGATATTGGCAGGTAAGACTACAGTGGCAGAAGGTCAGCTCTGATAAATGACTGGATTGTGGCTGGGATTTTGAGACTCTCCTCCACCCCCTCTCCCTAATATATATGCAGAGAATTGCAACTACCTTTTTTACTAATCTTTCCGACAAAATAATGTTCAGATGCTGCACATAAAATCAATCTAACTGACAGTGGGCAAGAAAGCACAGCCTAGATGTCCCTATAACTGCATCATTCTCCCACCTGTTCCCTAAAACTTCTGGCATGCATCCTCCAGGAGTTTGGATCTAAGAGTTCCTCAAAGAACACAGGGAGGACATAATGAGAAGAAATATCTGCTGATCAAGGTAAAATACAGGTCATTATTAATATAAGAGAAATCACAAAACATCTCCAGATTTCTTTTTTAGTTACAAATTTTATCCATAGGGCCTGACCTGAGTGCCTGGTACACATCTCTGAAAAACATCCTATCCCATTTTAGCTTTAATTTGTAACTCCACTGGATTGCTGCCATGCTCCCAGAAGTGTGCTACGTGGCATATGCATGTCTGTTGCACTATCTCCCAAAATGTGTCAGAAAGACACATATTTTATAGAATATGCCAATAGCAACCCAACATCCTATGCCATCCTGTCCTCCTCCCAGCCAGAGCTTTCAAGCTGTGGGGTTTGCCTGCAGGAGGCACCTAAGCACAGCACCCTCACCTCCTCCCACCCCTCTGTGCACCAAGCCTTCCCATATGTACCATGCCCAATAACGAATGAAGAAGGGATGGGATATATTATCCAAGGAGGGAAAGAAAGCTCAATCCAATGAACGATTTGCCATATGAGCTGTAACACATGGCAAACCTCTGCAGAAGGGAGCAGCAGTCGTCTTCTCACAATTTCCTTGCAATGACCTATTCCAGCTCATCTAAATGATGGGGTGAGTGGAGGCTAACTTGAGTTTTCTTGCATGCCATTCATGTTGCATGGCTCCTTTGCATCTTGTGCATGTTCACAGGAGTGCTTGTCGCTAGTTTGTGGACTTCCAAAGTACTGAGAAACACTGTCTGAATACTGAGCTGTCAGTGGGAAAGAAGCTGTGCTGTCAGGCTCTAAGATGCCGTCATGCTCTTTATCATGATGTGTCCTTGAAGCTGCACAAAACAGCTGCTGCTGAGCAGCTTCTCACAGGAGTCACAGCATTTCTGCCTCACCACCTGCTCTGGCTGACTCTGGGTCAGCCTCGTGTTTTGGCATTTTACACTGAGCAACTTGAATGAAACAGAAAGCCTGGAATGATGCTGTGCAATGCATGCAGCATGGTTGCTGCTCCCCCACAGGAAATAGCTGGAATGATACTAGGTGTACTTGGCAGAAAAAATGCAGCCACCTTTTTGTTTGCCTCTACACCACAGGGTAAAGTTCACCTGGAAAGACATTGGTCCCACATTTCATGGCAGAAAGGAAGCAGGAGGCTCCCAGCATAGGTACCAGTCAGCATCCTAAGAGAATGACCCTGGGAGCTGTGAGAGCAAGGAAGATGTGGTCTCCACTTCTGTGCTCACAGGCTGCTGTAAACCTGATCCTGCCAAGCACTAAACAATGTGTGAGACCTATAGGGTACTCTTTAGTAATCTGTATTTCACACTGACTGTGTGTAATTAGGATCAAAAGCAGTGGATCTTTTATTTCTGCTCCATACAGCTGATAACAAACATTTGTCTTGCTCTTGGGGAAAGGTGAAAACTCAAATTTTCCAGGAATCCATGGTTTTTCTCTTGGTGACTAGCTCTTTGAATGTGTGTCCAAGGAAAAAAGAAGTGGTGTTTTGTGTCTTGTTCCCATGTGGAGTTGTATGATGGCATATTGCTTATGAGTTATGTCTAAAGTGCAGGAAAATACTTGTGTGTTAGTAAAGCAGACTGCCATCCTGGTTACAGCTGCTTGGTGGATGACAGTGCAGGAGCACAGTAGAAAAGGGGAAGGCTGTGACCCAGGAATTAGGGGCTCCTTTCTAGTGGCAAAGAAATGTAACAGAAAGGGGCAATCAGTGGCTCTGCACAGTGGGTTGAAAGGCTAGAGTATGGCCCAGAGTGGAAAGTATGGCCTTGCAGAGAGTTACCATTTTTTGGCTTATACTTTCTCCCGCAGTCCCTCACAACAGGGAGAGAAAGAGGAGAAAATAAATCTTCTGTTTTCTCTATCAGAGCCTTGATACATCTCTGCAGACAGCATCGTCCTCCCTCTTGGCAGTCAGATCTTTTTTCTCTCCCAATAAAATAGCCTCTGGAGAGCAACTAAAATGAACAACTTCACTAGAGCAGCTTAGGACAGCACGTGCCGCCCTACATGGCCAGATTGAAATCTGAACTTCTGCCCCTTCCATGTGCATGAGTTCATATTTTGGCAAGTCTGTAGAGTTTCTAAACAATTATATGTTTAGTTGACTGGTTCAAAAGGGGAAGCCACTCCAGACGAGTAAATAAGATACAGAGATAAGTTTCTTGAGAAAATAGGGTCTCAATGAATACACAAATATACAAAGGATGTATAAATAAATCACATTTATAAATAGTATGCTTGTGTACCATTATTCACACTAGCTTTCTTCTCCAATTACTGTTAAAAAGAAAATCATTCCATAAGCATATTTTTCTTAACTGTATTCAAGATGGCCAAAATGATGGCTTGAAACCATTAGAATACACACAAAAAAGATGCTGCCTCCCTACAGTAAAAAGAAACATTCCTGTGTAATGCCTCTCATTTTAATTTAAAGCATTCAGAGAAGTTATTAGTCTTATTCATCATAAAACAATAGTTTGTCCTGTTTTACCAGTAGCAGGGAGCAACCTCAGTTTCCAATGTAGTTCTCCTTCTCTCACTATCCTCAACACCACAGCCTGTGGCTGCTATGAGGACCAACAGGAAAGGAGCAACCAAAATAAGCTGCAGTCCCTCTGTACTTTCCAGCCAATCTGTTAGAAAGCCCAACTCAGAGACATTCACGGGGCTTTTTTGTCTGGTTGTTGAAATATAATCTCGGAAAAAAAAATCTGTGTGTTATAATGCCCTGTAGACCTGTGTAGGTCTCACCTGTCAATTTTACATGGGGATGGTGCCAAACTCACATTCTTTGTGCTGACAGTGCTCCTCTGCAGTAGGAGGAAGCTTTGCAGGTCCTTTCCAAGTGGGCTGTAATGCCCAAGGGACAGGCCAGCAAAGCACCTCTGAAGCCCCTAACACAGGTAACTTGCTCAAGGGCACACAAGAAATTGGTAGCAAAACTGATTTTGAAAGTTAGAACACCAAACTCACATCCATCTTCCTAACTGGTCTTTTCCTGGCAAATAATAGGGCAATATATCATTAACTGGAAGGTGATAGCTTGGGATTTTCAGAGTACACTGTTCATTACTCTAGTGTTCCATGGTTTGAGACAAAAAGTCTAATTTTCAGAACAAAATAAACTCACTTGCTGACAAACTGACTTTTTAGATTCTGTTAAAGTGGACACTTCAAATGTGAGGCAGCCAAAAAATCATTAACCTGGTTTTCAAATCTTTCTGCCTTTCAGCCATCATTTGCCTTAAAAATAAAAAAAAAATTAAAAAAGAAGTAAAGAAAAGAAACAGAATTTCATTCATTTTAAGAAGCTTATGATGTCACATGTGAAATGTCAACAGATAGCAACTTAGACTAATCCCTAAAAGATGACCTACTTGAAGGTGCTTGACATACCAGGCAGTCTCTCTATACTGCATCAATGAATGACATTTTTATGAAGCCAGATTTTAAATGCATCAGATTTTGTGTTAACCAGATGATTTACTGTTGGATCAAACTCTGATTTCCTAGTCTAACATTTAAGACAGAGACTGTTAAAGACACAACAATCTCACAATAGCCTACAGACCTGAAGCTTTCACATTCCTTTAATTCATTTTTATCTATCTGTTCCTTTTTATTATCATAGATATGAAATTAGAATTTTCTTATAATTGCTTTTCTTTCCACAGAGGTCTAACTCCCTCCAGGTTGACAGCTTCCTTTTCTTACAATCAAGGGAGTATTAGCCACAGGTTCTGGTGGGAGCAGAAGTACAAGCTTAACAGACACAGATCAAAATTACAATGGAATATATATCATATGGATAATTTTCGTTAAAGGGAAAAAGAAAATTCCACCCAGTCTAGACCTTTCAAATAATAAGGGAGGGTTTTTTCTCCCAGCAGAGGTATTTTTCCATGCGGCACTGAACCCAAGAGATTGGAGATTACTTCAAGATAATAAAGATGTTGGCTGAGCAAAATTCAGCCCTGCCCAGAAGGCCAGCCCAAGGTCTTAAAAGATCTATAGGCTTTATGCTGACCCCTGACTGTCTATGCAAATAAAATGGGTAGGCATGCCTGCACTGAGGCTGGGAAATGGCAGGGGCCACATGTGGTTGTACAGGCCATTCATTTCATGCTCTTGTCTTCTTAATTTCCTTGTTTCATCAGTGTTTTTTGGGTGAAAGTTAATGGCTCCTGTATATGCCTGTAAGAGGTCTGCCACATAAGAGGTATTAGGTCGGGAATGGTTGCATAGAACCCCTGGAGGTGCTGGGAGAGGGATTTTGACTCCCGTAACAACCTGTGTGAGACCAGATGGGATGCACTGGAAATCAAATCAAACATCACTGCAGCCCCCTGACACACTCCCATATCATAGGGTGGATAGGCATAAGTGCTTGTGAAAGAGATTAATATTTTAGCTGCAGGTTATTAGGTATGGAAACCTGTTCCTCTATGTGCTGCCTGATGTGGAAAGATTTGGGAGGGGCTGGCTCCAGGACCTGCCTCTGATGGTTTAGTGAAAATGGAAAAGGTTGCTGAAAAGAAAAAGAATACTAACGTAATGGAGTCAGCACTGCAGAATTAGGCTCTTTCAAAAGGCAAGATCATTTTGGGAATGTTTATGTGACAATGCTATATGCCTAGAATATTTTATAGCATAAAAAACAAACAAAAAAAAAAACCAAACAAAAAAAACACCAAAAAACCCCAAACCAAATAAAACAACAAAAAAACCCACCAAGTAATCACAATAAAGATGATGCAGTAAATAAAACCTAATTAATACATGCAAACTAGCTATATTGACAGTGACTACTACACAGACCAACTTTGTATTCAGAGACAGCTTCCAAACCTAAGTGAGAAGCGGGGGACATAAACAAATCTTGCAATGCAGAATCAGATTTATGGAGGTTTAATTTCTTGCCTGTGTCTGCTGGCTTCAATCAAAACTGAAAAGCAAGTGAGAATGGGTGCAATTCTTCTTTAAAATGCAGAAGGAGTACAGAAAAGCCAGGCCTTCTGGAATGTTACTAGCTGTTCTCCACCTCCACAAAGGGAGAGTGCTTATTACACATCACTACTACATTTTTCAATAAAAGTAAAGCCTGGCACTTTTGTGAATGGTATGAATATTTTATTGATCTTATCCACCCACTGTGGATCTGGTAGAAATAACTTTTTAACCTAAAAGAATATTAAAAGAGGAAAAATAAAACTGAAACACCAGATAAGCAATTGTCAGAAAAATGAGGACTTATGTGCTTATCACATTAAATGAAATTATACTGGGTCTTTACCATGATAAGCAGTTATCATGGTCTCACCTGTACCTATTTGGATTTTGCCCATATTTTACAGGAAGTGCATTAATATTGTACAGGCATTTTTCTGCATACAAGGGAAAAAAGGAAATGGGGGACAGTGGGATAGAAAATCTTGTAAGTCTGTAATAATGGAAAGCTCATCAAAGCTTGCAGTAGACAACAAGTATGGATGAGAAAGCAGCCTATTTATTATAGCACTACAATTATCCAAGCTGCAGGATCAATTTTAGATAGACTAGCTGGTTATTTTCCTTAGGTCTATAATCCTCTGTTTGACGTTCTGTGATATGAACTCCAACTGTTCAAATGAATCAGGGAAAACCTGTTCTAGTGTCTGTGATGGTCTGTGTTGTGGGGGACTGTCACCTGTGGCACCCTGTTAGTATTGCCAGCACAATCAAGAAGAGGGCATGGATTCTTTTCCTTCTTTTCAAATCATAGTGTAATTTCTGGAGGGAGAACTCCTTATGACCTTGTGTGAACTGGAATTTTACTGGCAACTCACTTATTTTGGGAACAACAGAGAAAGCGTGTGCTGGAAATTTTGCTTGACTGCAGAATTGTGTTCACCTTTGAGTCTTCTTCAGAAGATATCCTTTTGGTTTGTTTTGTTGTGCCAATACTGCCTTATGGCTAACAAATATATAAAAATTCAGGTATGGTCAGTGAAATACTATGTTTAATCCTTTTTGCTAACAAAAGTCTCTTTTAAAAGATAGGAAGCAAATACAAATTTTAATTGCAGTCTTTGATACAAATTGTTATGCAAACTTGGCTTTCTTATATATTAAATTTTTACTGTAAGAAGTAAGGTTGTGCATACTCTCATATATGCTGCAACATTTATTATTTATTTTGCAGTTTTTGTATAAGTGTATGCCCATATATATATAGGTACACACACATAGAAGACAGATACGTGTATGTATATTTATACAAGAGTAAACACACAGTGACAGTGTCAATGTGATCTACTCTCCCTCAGAATTTTTATGAACTTTTAAAGTTGTTAAATGAAGATGAAAAATACATACTCTAAGAAAGGACATGAAGTGACTCAGACTTAGTGTTGTACTGAAGTTTGGGCTATTCAGCTTAGGAAAAAAAAAAAAACAAAAAACTTCCAAACTTCTTTTTTTGGTGAAGAGGCTATTTTCCAAAATCATTACACTAACTGGGAACCAGTTAAATAAAACCTTCCTCTCAGTTTTCCTAGCGTCTGAAACCTAGATCAAAAGAGAATGAAAAGTGAAAGTCATTACTCTTTGGGGAGGAGCCAAGATGGGAGATGTTACTCACATCTCTACTTGCAGCAAACTGCATGAATTATGACCGGGAGTGAGCCCCTGAGGACATTCTGCATTTTTCAATTCTCTCAGCTCCTGTCCTCTCTGAACAGGCAGAAGTTTTGCAGAGCCATGCTGCAAGATTTGTCAGTGACAAAATGACATTTTGTAGGCAGAAAAAAGGATGCTGAAATATGAACTTTTAAAAAATGTATGCTTATACATAGAAACACAAAATATATAAATAATACATTTTAAATTTATTTATTTACATTTTTAAAAAGTGACTTCAAAGCCAGGCTTTGAATGGAAACATGATAGACTTTCCAGGGGACATCATAGTGCAGTTGAGCTGGCCACTAAGGCAACTTTAGAAAGTTTTTCTTCAAAGTTTTCTGCTTTTGTCAGTTTAATGTCTTTGTCCCCTGAATGGAATAATCACTTAGTTTTCTGAACACTACGTTTTCTGGAGGATGGTTTGGTTTTGTTATTTGATACCAGACTGTGAAGCTTGCTTAGTGGTTTCGGGGTTTTGATTGGTTAGGGTATTTTTTTAGGATTTTTCTAAGGGCATGCTTCTTGTTCATCTGTTTTAGTTAATGATATACAAGTTCCTGATAAATCCCTGCCAGGTATGCCAGCTGATTTTCTGCTCCTAAACTTTCTGCAGCTGGGAAATGAGCAGTCTTCCAACAGCAACCTCACTCCATCTTTTGTCAGTGTGCCATTAGTGGAGTTAAATGGAAAGGCTAAGACCAATTGAGGGTTCATAGCAAAGTAAAGATAACCTAAATATTTGATGATGAGCAAACAGCAAAGAATATCCAGAAATGTATGGGTATCTGTCCTTGTGAAATCCCACAAAGACTGATTTATTCTAGACTAAGTTGGAAAACCCCACATCTTTCCAGATAGCCCAAATGTTCCTAGTTGCTGCCAGGTTTTCAGCCATATGCAAGGCTGAAGATTGTTTCAGAGACAATAAATGAGACTCTAGGACTCCTTAGTAGGAAAAAGTGAATGGGAAATGCCTCAAATTGAAATTAATTCGTTTTCCTTGCTTCAGGAAGAGAAGTCCAATGCCTTGAACAAGAAGTCTAGGTGCCTAGGGGCTTGCACACAGTTATTTTAAATTTTGTTTTAATAATTTCCCACCTTCCAGTGATTTCTGGTCTTCCATGAGAAAGAGAAAGTGCATCTGTATTTAATTCTCAATGGAAAGTCTGTGGAAGAAAATTCACTTCTTAAGCCCCCTTCCCCCCAGTCAAGGTACAGCATTATCCAAGGAGTTGAACATGACCCTCTGTTGCACACTTTTGTTCTTGCAGTGGTTGGAACATTTGCAGTTCTTGGCAAGGGCCATTTACTTACCAGTGATTCAGCTTTCAATAATCAGCACAATGGTGAAACTGTTCCATGGCAGCTCAGGGACAAACTTACAAATCCTATCAGCACCTCCCTTCCTTGTCCGTTTTCTTCCTTTTTATGATGTGGGAGGAATGATGTGAAACCTTCTTTTGACATTTAAATACATTATCTGATGGATGAGTTATTTCTGAAAAACACCCAAAATAAAAAGAATGATGAGGAGACTCTTGGTTCTTCCTACTAATCAGCTGTAGCAACTTTTTATCTCCTAGCCTTTTCTAAACTTCTACATTAATATTAAATTTCCTGCTTGTAGCATTTAGACTAATTATGTATTTCACAGTTAACATTTATCTTACTGAATTTTGCTTATGTTTCAGATTTTTTTGGAGTGTCTGATCTCTGCTTCTAAAACAGAAGATGACTTATATGCAATGGCTCCAAATCAATTGCTTTGGATTGCCCCCAGGCCATGCCTCTGTCAGTCCATAAATGAAATTTTGGGTACTTGACACTTGTGTCAGGAATATGTATTAAATTAAAATATTCTATTCTATAAATTAAAAGACTCTATTAATCTGTTTATCAGCCTAAAGAGACTGTACTGATGGGAGTGCTCATGTTTGATAATATTTTCTCAGTAAATCTGCAAGCTTTTCATCTGTAGGTCTTTGACTGGACCTCTCATAGCCTTTTCCTGCCATCCACACACCAGTGTTGTAGTCTCAGGCTTTTGCTGCTCTGCTCTGTAAGCAGGTTTGGACCCAGGGACTTCCTCTTCTATTTGCACACTCCTGAGGCATGAACTGTGATCATACTGCTCCTTGCCTGCTGCCAACATGCCTCAGTTTCCAATCATGTTAGTGCCTGGACTCTTTCACACGCTGCATGTACAGTGTGGCTCCACTGCTCTGTCTACACCTGCAGAGGCAGAACCCAGCTTCCACACATCTGAACTGCATCCTGACTGAACCCAAGCACAGGTACTGGCATGGACATAGCAGGACAAGCCCAGGCACACTGTCCATTTGTACTCATCCCCTGCAAAGAATGTGAACAGACCCTCTTCTGGGCTCCAACTTTTCTTACTGGTAATCCAATTTGTGCACCAAAGCAGAATGACAATGTGTAATACTTAGGCTGTATTCACCAACAGGCAAGGAATAAGGACATTTAGCTTAAACAACAGGATCTAAGTCAATTAGTTCTACCAAATGTAAGGATGCAGTTAGGTGTGGATTAATTCTACTATTTACTGTGATTTGGAGATATTTTTCTGCCAATAATACTCACCTTCCCCTGAACACCTTTTACAGAACTACATTGGAAACACATATGACCTTTCCTTGAAAATGGAAGGCTGGTCGCTTGGGGTGCCACCACCAAGCATCCTCTCAATGCAACCGGGACAACATTCTGCAGTCACATGAAGACACTGGAAAAAGAGTGAACACAACACCAGGGCTGCCAGGTCATGATGATGGTGCAAGCTAGCACAGACTCCCTAAAGTACACAATTACTAACCTGATAGAAATGCAGCAGAGGGCTTGTTCCTGATCTGCATTAGGCTTGTACAGCCAGATGATCTGGTGATACAGAGCTGTTATTAATGAAGGTTGAATCACAGGCTCTGTGAATGATACCTGGGTCAAGCCCACTCCAAGCCCACAAACTGCTGCTGCTGCTGAATGTATCCCTTAATATTACTCAATGAACAGATGTGATGAGATAGAAAATATTTTTTATTATTTATATTGCCTCAGGCAAGAAAGGGGATGCAGGTAAGGAATATAAGAATGATTAGATTGGCAATTAGAGCTAATATTAGTCTGACTGACCTGCCTTGACATTAAATGCATTGGAGAATTCACTCTGCCATTATAAAGCGTGCTTTTCTGCATAAGTCTAATTAAAAGGGGACAAGTTTCATACATATGCCATTAGAAATATATATCTCAGCAGGTCCAGAATAATCCTGGTAGCAACAGAACCAGTGTGGAAGTACAACATGACCACTGCTTTCAGAGGGAGGTGGGCTGCCATTTAAATTAACAGAAAAAGATAGCCTATATTAGTTTAGCTTAATTTCTATCTTAGACAACACAGCAAATAGTTCATGGCAGCTAATTGTGAGACAGATCATTCCTGCTCATCCAAACTGGTGAAAGGATGTGAATAAATAGTGAAGGGCAAGGTCCTCCTCCACCTTCCATCATTTTATAAGCTGTGCACTCTTTTCCACCAGATAATAAAAATCACAGCTCAACCTTAAATTCTGCAAGTCTGTTTTCTCCTGCAAAGCCATATCAGTGAGCCCATTAAAAGCTTGTGCATATCTGCAAGTTAGCACATGGGGCTGGCAGCTTCTGTGCCTCTAGGGAAGCAATTGGCCTTACTACCACCAAGACCACTGCTAAAGTAAAGAGTGTGATTCTTCTCAGGAAATTCTCTATGGGTGAAGTGTAAGTGTGGTGTAAGTCAGCAATGGGAGTGAAGAAAAGTGCAGGAATTTAAGCAGATATCAGATTCTGCTCTCCTCTTTTGCAGCCCAGCACCAGGCTAGTGGGATATTTGGCAAATAGTGTCATTCCTATGACAGCTTGTTTATCATAACATTTGAATTCAGCTGGTTCAGCATGGTGCACATGTTTGCTGTTAAACTCAGCTGGTACAAAATGCTCAGTATAACTGATGTGCTGGATGTAAGGACACAGGAAACAACAAACTGGTCCAGACTCAGAGAGTCTTTAGATGTGTATAAAGAGAAGCTGAGCAAACCATTAAAAAAGAAAATTACTTACAGGATCGAATTCAAAGCACCTTTTCTCTGGTAGCTAATTTTTTAACCAACTCACAGTGAAAAATCCATTAGGGTTCAAAATAGATATATTGTTGTACAAAAAATCAAGAGTTAAAGCTTGTGCTGAAAACAGAATACCATACTACAGCCACAGCCATATCCCTGGAGAGGATAAAGTGTGGATAGAATGGGTCTGCTTTAAACAGACCTCCTGTGTGGTACACATATTTCTTGTCTATACTAACAACCTTGATACAGATGTCTTGGCAAGCCTTTCTGCTGCCTACAACTCTTCAGTATTTTTAAAGATGAAGAAGAGTTTGCCAGCAGGGAATGTCGCAGCATGTAGAGAATTAATTATAAGTGATAATAATCCAGCAGACTTTTACTGAGATTGAAATGTCTCACAGAATCGCTTTTGTCCTTGAAAGGTGGATACTGGCTTTTTTGTACAGTCTAATCTAGAGACATGCAGAAAAAAGCTCCCTTGCAAGTCCTAAAATGAAACAAACCATATCAACACAAGCACTTTCTCACCAGAAAAGTGCCACAGGGCATCAGCTAACAGAGCTGCAGCAGTTTGCAGACTTTCCACACTACTGGCAAAGCTCAAAGATGGACCAGGTCCCAGAAGCTTCTGTAGGTTTTCCACAAGTGAAACTTTAGCTTTCCAGCCTTTTGGCTAGCTGTGCTATGAGTTTGACAAAGGGTATGGTCTAATCAATGATGATGATCTTGGTGGCCAATGTATTGTATCTAAACTCATAATAATCCCTCCATCACCTTACCAGCAGTTTGGGAGGCAACAGATCGTGTCAGAGTCTCCTGCAAAATGCTTTATGCCCAGATACTGCACACAGGTGCACTCACTGTGGCAAGGTGGGTACAGGCAGCAGCACAACCCTTTTGGCATTGCCTAACACAACCCTCATCCCGTATGAGACTTATTTGTAGCATGGCAGGTCTGCAGCCTCATGATCACTCCTGGTAAGGCCTGCCCTGGATGCTGCACAGTGGCAGAGCAAAGGAAACAGTGGAGCTGCTGGCCCAGGGCTAGCTAGGGCAAGCGGCTGGGAGATGCTGGCTGGTTCCTTAAGTGCCACTGATGTGACCTCACTGTGTATCCCTCATTTCCTCTCAGGCAGGATATGATTTGGCCTTCCAACAGACACAGAAAACTGGGGATTGTAGCAAAAAAAAGGGGCTTTAAATGCCAATTTCTGGCTTCTGTTATCCTCAGTACTATGGGGATGATGACAGGGCTTAACTGGAGGTTCAGAGGGGAAACAAACCTTCCAGGCAAAGCAATGCACCCTAATGCTGCCCACTGCCCTTGGCAGGTGGTATTTCACCTGCAGCCTGAAGCAGCTGTGAGGAGGGACCAGCCACTGCTTCCCCTTGCCAAAGACAGGTCTACAGAGCTTTGCTGTTCCTGGGCCTACCAGACCTTCTTTCAGCAAGGTATTCATCCACAGTTGCAACCCATTGTCACATTGGGATTATGCATGTGTTTATGGTTCTTGCTGAATGGGAGCCTCAATGCATTATGGTGAAAACATTAAGGAAGTTGGCTTGAAGGCTTGGAAAAATCGTTATTGTATCTGCCCAGACTGAAAACACAAATTGTTTACCTCTTTTTTTTTTTTTTCGGGTAATTAACAGATCCTAGTACTTGATAATTAACACCTGAGCTGTCAAATCTAACACTGGCCACTTTTCCTATTAATTAAACACTGTAACAACAGATGGAGTTTAGAATAGATATGTTTATTAGATTTGGGATGAAACAGTACTTTTAGAGGAAGTATCTGGTATACTGGTTTGGGGGTGGTGACGAAACAGTGCTTAATAGTCATGTTATCTTACCTACTCATCACACAACAATCCAGGAGCAATTATCTAGTATCTTATGAGAAGCTGTATGAGCTGCCAAACTTGCTGAGCGAGTATCTCAGCATCCAGATAGATGACAATAGGCTGGGAGCTACAGGACCTGCTGGGATGTTGTCTGTCCTGTCCCAGCCAGGAGAGCAGCAGCATCCCCAGAGGGCAGCCAGGATGGGCTCTCCTCATGGGGGATCCTGCCCACACTGATGAAAATCCATTTATCTTTGAGAGGCTGGGAAACAGACTAAAAAGCCCGGTCTCTTACAGACTCAGAAGTGAGCGTGACCTTTTCTCAGCACATTCTCCATTATCTTCTGCTGCTCAGTTTCAGTTTTATCAATTCCCTACATATTCAACCTACATTTACTCTTTTCTCACTCTCTTCAGACCCCGTGCAGGCATTGCAGGAGATTGCACAAAAAGGAGCTTATTCTCTGTGGCTAAGTCTCATGCTAAGGCTGAGGTGCCATGGGCATGAGCAACCAGAAAAAAAAAATTAAATCTAGATAGCTGCTCAGCTGCATGACATAACACTCCCATTTACAAAAGACAGGAGACACACCTAGAAGACCTAGTTTGGAAATAACAATAACAAAGCAACATGTGTCCTATCCACCCTGTTTGAAGGGCAAAATTACATTGAATGCTTAGGGTAGAAGTGGTTCTGAAACCCAGTTATTAATGTTGTTTTCCCAAAACAGAGTCAACTGCTAAAGATCAACAAGGCCATGGCAGTTCTCAGGCTGCTCAAGGAGTTTGAGAATGGTGACACATTAAGACTTCAGAGTAGTAGAAATCTTATGTTAACCCAGATGTTTAAACTTCATGGTGTGTTCATTATTGTTGAGATTCAAGCTCTTTAGTAGATGATACAAACAGTGGTTGCTCTCAAAGAGCTCAGAATTTGAACAGAGTTTCACCAGGGGCTATTCTGGTTTGCCCTACAGTAAGTGGCTTTTGTTGTCAAGTCCCAGAATTTGGCATCCTCTGCCTGTACAAACTTTGTTTATAGTGTAAATCTAATTGAGAATTTTCCCCACATTAGCCCTTCTATTTAAAACGGCAACATGCACTTCCCCATCATAAGCATCTTGGTTTTGCTCACCCATTAAAATCTGGGATATAATGTGTCCTTAATCAAAAAAGCTGAGTATGGAAATGTGCAGCCAGCAGGGCAGGACTGGGGCATAACTTCAAGAGAATTTCATCCAGCTGCTTTCTGAGTTGCTAGAACAAGGAATACATAAAGCACAGTTTTCTTACATCAGGAGATTTGGATTTTCCTTTGGATTTGGATTTTCTTTTGGATAAATTTAGTTGGTGAGTTGTTGGATTTGGAAGCCCCACTCATGCCATGGGGAAAGAAGCATGCTGGGGTTCTTACAGAGTCTTATGGGTCCAGCTGCACAGGGGCAGTGACCAACTCAGGCATTTAGTCCAGTCACTACTGAGCATTGGGCACAGTGCATCCCAGGGCTTTTTTTGTTTGTGAATGCAACAAAAATACAAGGACTTTTAGGGGCAAAGCCTCCATGTAACACATACTGGTTGTGTCAGGAAGGCCTCCCTGGAAAGAAGAATGACTTCGTAAATCATTATTTAAAATCCTGGAGTTATGAGGGATTGCCAAGCAAGTTTCTCCCTGACAGAATGGGACCCATAACTGAGTTCTGATCCTGGCAGCTTGCTGCTGCCTCATGCCATTGTGCAAATGTGCGATTACAGCCACCACCAAGGCTGTACCCAGGCAGTTGCATACCTCTGAAATTGCCAAAGAGCTCAATTAGTTAACCCCATCATCATACACCTACCACTGCTTGTTCTGCTTTTGCCTTTCCTTTCTGACTTAAAAGGGTGGAGGAAATTAAGTAAGCACTTTGCTTATTAGCCTCTACCATCTGCAGTTAGTTCCCAGATCTCAGGAACGGAAGGTTCTTGGTGATAACTGGCAACACAGGTTGTGTATTTGCCCAGAGTCCCCTGTGCTACTCAGTGCATGGTGTGGGCTGGGTGTGGTGAACAGGCTGTAGAGTGTGCCAGTTGTGCCTGTAATTTACTCAGTCTACTCACAATGGCCCCTGCATCTCCAGATAGGGAATCCTGGATGGAAATGAGTGTGCAGAAGACATCTGCAGAGTGTTTTGGGTGTCTCACACCTCTAGCACTGATCCCCCACAAAAAATATATCTGAAGAGTTTGGAACAAACTGAGCCTGTATCATGTGTGTTGTACAATGAAGTGTGGTAAATCAAAGGTGTCTGACACACGTGGGACTAGCTGAGGAAGTGGATGTCACTTTGGCAGCACAGACACAGGTGGCCTCCCTTGTGCATAGTTGGTATCAGAGTGTATGTGTGTGTGTAAGTGTGCGTGTGTACAATGATTCTGGAGTCAGTGTGAAGCTGTCTGCTGAGACAAAATGTATTTGACACCTGCAAAATCTGGAAAAACTCCAAATTCCTTTTTAGTTTCCTCATTTAAACAAAACTTTCATGCTGAAAAAGAGGGCATGGTCACATAACCACAGATTTACTGAACCCTAAACTCAAAGTATTGTACTCTCCTGAAAGTGGGAAGATATTTTATTTTGACTCAGTTGCTCCCATGGAAAAGGGAGAATTGTTTTTGCTGAAGCTAGTGAAAAAATATTATTCAGGTTACAGGTGTCTCTCACACACCTGTGCAGCTCTGTTCAAATTAAGCTGCTGGTGACGGATGTGTAATTGTGTTTGCCGATGTGGATCTGACGGGATCTTAGAAGTGTTTGCTCAAGAACAAAAGGAGCAGCACCCAGTCCACTCCCCTTTGGCTGACACAACTCTGCAGGTAGAACTTGAGAAAGCCACAGCTTCAGACTTGTCCCAGCCCTGACAGTGATGGAGATGGCTGCATTACCTGCTTTGCATTCAGCGCCCTTGCAGGGTTTGCAGGACTGTGACAGTTTGGGGAGATTTTGAGAGGTGACTTTGGACCTGCCAAGCAAGCAGTGTTGATGTGGGAATGCAGGGCAGACACTGAACACCAGCCCTGCCTATGCCAGGGACAGAGGTGGCCACAGCTGCCCTTCCCTCCTGCTCCAGGTCCAATTCCCAGATCCTGCTGCTGCCTTCCTGCACCCAGCCCACCTGCTCATCCTGCTCCTCTTCCTCCTCCTTCTCCTCCTCCTCCCAGTCTGACTGGTTGCTCCGTGCCCTCTGCAACCTGTGTTTGTCTTGGCAATTTCTCACATGCAGGTCGGTGGCTGCAGGCAGCCCAGGCAAGGTTTCTTGGAGGGAAGGAGGAAGGGAGAGAGTAGCCCAGGGCTACAGAAAGATAATCTACTGTGCCTACAAAATTAATCTCTTGTGTCAAGGCCAGTATTAAACTGTGTCCCTGTTCTTCTCATCCCTGTGTTCGTCAAGCTACTCTGTGCAATCACATAACTCATCAGGTGCCTTATCCACACCAGGTCCTTCCTGTAGGGCCTCTTCCTGCTCCTTCCTTTTCCCCATGGAATAGATCAGAAATATTATTAATTTGCAAGCTGTGACTAGTCAGTAATCCCATCAATATATTTTTCAAGGACACAAGAATATAGCAGATTCTGGTCATGTCTGCAAAATCCAATTGTTTTTAGTCGAGGAACCATCATTTTTGATTGCTATGCTCCCTCCACACCAGATAGTAATTCTCATCTTATTGTATTTTATTCTGCTTCTGTGTACTGATTTACAGGAGTGGAAAACCTACTCTGTGAAATATCCACCATGACTGATAAATTCTGCATGACATATATGATTAAATGTTACTTAATTTTTAAATAATGTTCATAAGTGTATATGAGTGTTCTCCTGGGGAATATAAATTTCCTTGAAGAAACACTGAGCAATAAGCTACTCAGAAACCTGATGTGCTAAACAATTCAGATAGGTCAGATGATCAAACGTGACTGTTCCAGGTTTAACATGGTTCCTGATGAACAGAAACAATTTTACCATGCCTGCAAAAAGAAATCTTTCCTTATTTGATTTTGTACTACAAGCATCACCTGGCAACTTGTTTGCAGCCTTGCCTCTCATCTGAGTACATCCATCTTGATCCATCCTTCTACAAAACCATTATGCCTTTTACCTTGATATTGATCTATTTGCCAGGGATTAGCATACAATTGTACAAACCTCTTAAAGCTTCATCATATCTTTAATGCAAAACTCATATAAACCTTTTCTATTATGACAGAAGAGTCTGTATCACATCTCTTAATCTGACAGGCTTCTGCAGGAATGAAAGATGTAGATATGATTGCAGAGTTTGAAAGTCCTGTTCTAAACTGGTCCAGCTGCCTGGCAAAGGAATCTAAAGAAGATTTATCTATTCATCCTGCTTGCCTCCATCTCTTTGCTAGAGTTTTGTAATGCAAGATGCCTATACATGATGCTTTAAATGCCTCAGCTGCAAGTGTATTATTAAGTGTATTTTGTATCCTTTAGAATATACTGATAAAAATCTTTTTTAAGATTGATTTTACACTTTTTTGCCTAATGTGTACTATCAGAAGCAAATCTTTTATACAGAATGGAATAAATTATCTGTGGTGATAAATATTGGGACCACATTAACTAAAACTGAAGACCAGTGGAACAACTCTCATGTGCTGCTGAAAGACTTTAGGTAAATAATGATGCTGGAATTTCTTCTGTGGCAGTCTGCCTTCTCTGCTAAACCCAGTACTTGTCCAGGATGCCAGGAAAAGCATTCATTCTCCTCTTTACTGCAATCTTCTGACCTGTCTTAAGCACCTGTACAATATTGTATGGCTAACTGGATCAGAGTAAAACATCAAATTTCTAACACAATAAATTAAATGCATGTTTTTTAATAATGACCATAGCACATGTGGCAGAATTAATTTCTTGCCTTGCCTTCATACACAGCCATGGGTTCTGCTGCTTCCTTTCCCTGCTGTCCTTCCCTCCTACTCAGGTGTCTCCTTCATTTTGCTCTATTGAATAGCTATTCTATTCTTTTGCTTGGAAGAAGTGAGAGGCAGCAGGATGGGATGCTAGTGGAATTGTTAACTGTCACAGTGTAGGTACTGAGCTCAGGATGGAATTCTGGAAGGCCTCACTGCCCCTTGCCCCAGCCTTGACTAGAAAGTTGTCATCTGATAGTTTGCAAGACAGGGACCTTACACCTGAGACCTTCTAAAGTGAAGGTGATGACTTAGTTACCTGAGTGTCCAGTGAAGTACAGATTGAGATACTAGCTCCCATAGGCACACTGCAGTGCACATACATCAGAACACATTAATTCATTGTGAATTTATTGAATAAATCCACTGATTTATTTGGATGGAGTTCAATCAATTTTCTTCCATTTTACCAGAAAATGAGTCTTACAGAGGACAGAAACTACTCAAGTTTCTATCACATGAATAATTACATCCTGGAGTGTATTATACATCACCTTCCTTTTCTTTAATCTGTGAACAGTTAGCTCTTGCTGTTCACCAGCATCTTTCCTTTTTCAGACAAAAGAAACTCATATTGAAACCAAGAGTAGTTTTGCCTCCCGTGACTCACACCATAGTACCACAAACTAGGCAAAGCTCAGCTGCAATCACCCTTTTCTCTCACCAAGATATCCTAATAGTTTAGGATTGACAGGCTGAGATGGCCCAATGTCACAGCAGTACTGGTGCTCATCCAAGGACACTTTAATGAGAGGTGAGAAAGATGTTTTCAAAGTGACAAACTCAGGATATAAATAGAAAGTCACCCACACCCCTTCTTTCCAGTGAGTGATAATAACAATTGGCATGGCAGCCTTGCTCTGGGTGGGCTCTGCAGAAGCTGGTGGAGAGGCAGATAAAATATAATCCTCAGAAAGGTCCAGGAAGCAACATGTGAGCAGGGTCTGTGCAAGGAGGGAGGGAGCAGGCAAAGTCCAGGGAGAGGGCTCCCATGCAGCAACCTTGCATCAAAACAACTTTTCATACATTGCCTTTACATCTACATTTCTCTAGCAGAGAAATCATTCTGTAGTGAACTTCCTCTGTAGACCTCAACATGTTTTCCCAACCCAACACTATATATAGGCAGGCAAGCATTTTGAGTTCAGATTTCTAAAGGAAAAGGGGAGAGACTTCTTTCCTTGAAGTTGGCTCTGGGTAGTGTTGTGTGTCTGCTGTTGCTGGTCTCCTGTATTTCCAGCCTCTCTCTCTTACACTGGAGCCCTTGCTCCCCATCTGCCTCCAACATGCCATCTCTTCAGTGTCTTCTCCGTCTCCATGAGTTGGTGGGGTCTCCTTAACCTGAGTATTTCCTTCACTGGACTAGAGTTTTCTGTTTGAGTCTCCCCATTTTAAACTTAGAGAATGATGGTTTTGCACTACATGGGGCCAACACTCAGTCAGGACCACGCAGCCAAAGCACTGTAGAGAAACAGGAACAGCTTCCTTCACACTTACTGTGATCCCCTTAGCAGTACTCCCTGGCCACCTTTTAGGAAAAGGTCGTATTTAGCTAGCTGGGTTACTTGCCAAATCATTTGTAGGTCCTAAGCCAAAACCTCTGACACAAACAGGACTGGTATGCGACAAAGTGATACTCAATTATTCAATCAGTTTCTATTCCAACTCAAGCTAGCTGAGGAATAATAAATTATACAAAATGCTGGCTCCCCAAAACATTTGGCTAATCGATCCCTTTATTTCTGGATCTAATCAGTGTTCCAAACTAATATGCATTCAAGTTTGCATTAAATGTTTTTGTTGCTGATCCAAAGCTCTTACTCTGCATCTTTGGAAGCCCCTTTGCTGGTTGCCTCTCAGCAGGGGTGGTGACAGCTGACCTGGGGCTGACGGCTTCACCTTCCAGCTGCTGGGGCTGGGGAGAGCTCAGCATCACGCAAATGCAAGAGATAAATTTTGCCTAAGGGTAAAAAAATGGGGAGGGGGGCGGGGAATAAAGGTGGAATCTGTACACAGGCAACATCAAAATGAGACTGGCACATCAGCTTGCAGCGGCTGGGGGAAGGGACATTGCTGCAGACTGCCGGGCAGCTGCTCAGCACTGCCAGCTTTGCCTGCCAGCACTCAGGCTTTGGGTTTTTATTTTCTCTTGAAGTCTCTTGAGGGGTGAGATGCTAAAGTGCAGTGAAGAACAGGACTGCAAATCACCGGCCTGTCTGGCTCTAATGATTTGAGGGCATGATGTTATGTTGCAAGTGGTTCCCCATCTGCATCCCCCTCTGGCAGGCACCCCAGCTGTGCCATGCCCTGCTGTGCTGTGACCTACCCAGCACAGGGAGGCCACAGCCTGCCTTGCAGCCAGCTCTGCCAGGGAGGGGAGGGAGAACCCAGTCCTAAATCCTGCTCATTTGCCACTTCACATTGAAATCCTGCAAGAAAGGGCACGGGAGGAAAGACTGACATGTTCAGTAAATCCCATTAGCATTGCTGCAGTCCCAGTTAGGAAATGCCTTGTGTGCTCTCCAAGATGCCTTGACAAAGTGAGGAATTCTTTTTCTATAGGCAAAGCAAGTGATCCTGTGCAGCTGAAGCCAGACTGCTATTTCTGCTTGGTGCTGGGGGGAGCAGCTTGACACATCACTGAACAGGATCCACCTCTTGTGCATCCAGGAGTAATGTCTGACTCAAAGGCCAAGCAGAATAAGCATGTGAACCTTTCTCACAGCTGCCATTTTCCAGTCACTTAGGCATAGAGATACTGGACACTTGCAGGTATGTATGAGGTGATATACCAGTAGCCCCACTTTGGCGAGCAGGCTGCTGCTGAGGAGGGGTGCAGGAGACTCCTTGATGCACCAGCAATACTGGGGCCTTTGCACATCAAATAACTTTTTCAGTGTCTTTCCCTTTCCATTTTGTCAGCAGCCCATAAGCTTCACTGGGAGAGGGCTCCAGGGCTGGGACTGACATTGCTCCAGAGAAGTTGCTCTGCCCTTCTCTGCAGGATTGAGGTCATCCTGGTACTCCTCCCTTTGGTTCCTGTGGATCATGGTGCCAGGTCATCATAGCCAATGCAGTCTGGAGCGGTCGCAGTAGGGCCTTGGGGTGACCATGGCTATCAAACATGGTCTGGCTTCCCTAGGCATGAGGAGATCCTTGGAAAAATGCTGTTATTATGCCAGGGTACATGCTAGGCAGCAGCAGCGGTGAGTAAGAGCAGATCGTCAAGGGCTCAGTCTGGAAAAAATTACTAGAGCAGATGAAAGGAGGACAGGGGAAGGGATTTCATCTGCTTTATTTGAAGTCACATTTAGTTTCTTGGCAAGGAAATCCACAGAGAATATTGTTTGGAGACCCAGCTACCCTGAAAGATTTGAATCTGATATGGCTACCACTTCTTTCTCACTTGAAACACAGGAGAGAGAAGGGATAGTTGGTATCTGTGAGGCAGATCTGAGCACTGTGAGTCATGCTTATCACCATCCCACTAATGCATCCAATTTGGACAATTATGTTAAACTTGATGTTAAACTTCCCCACAGTTCTTTGAAAGCAAACCAAAATCTCTTCTGGCCAAGGGTACATAATCCTCCATCTTCCGTGATTACTATCAAAGGGCCAGCGTACAGCTTAATTTGTTATTGGTTGCAAGGTATGCTTAGATCTCAGGGTGGTTGTAATAGTGCAAAATATATATTTAATAATGAGTAATAGCTCCATAATCTGTGGCTCTTCCATCCTCCTTGATGTGTTCTCTTCCCAGCCACAAAGCACAGGAACCCTCGAGCGTTCCTTTATGTCATCTTAAAACCATTACTCCAACTTTGTTCTGTTCATTCCTTTTCTTCAGATTATAGCTGCATGTTCAGACTACAAGCTATATCATGCAGAGACCTCGCCCCCACTATATGTGAAAAATGTTTTCAACAAAATAGAACTATTGGTAACAGAGCACTGTGGTAATTAAGTATTCATTGAATTTTAGGAGCCAGGGGTAAAAGTAGATGCATTACTTGGTTCATTTCTAGGACCATTACTTGGTCCTCTGACACAAGGATAAGCCCCAGTCTGCTGCAGCACACACCATACCCTGATGGGAGATGAGAAGCAGAGGATGTTGAAGTGATTGTCAGAGAAAGACCATAGGGAGGAGAAAGACCAGCACAAACTGCTCCTCTGTTGAAGGAACTGGCCCTGTGGATAAGGGCATCCCCAGAGTTCACCTTTGGTGTTTGTTAATAGTGTCACCCTCTCTATACATGATGATAATTTTTTGGTGATTTTGACATTGTTATAATTTTTTGGTATTGTCACCCCATGACTGCAGACGTGGTGCAAAAGCTTAATTGAGGCAGCAGATGGGTATATGAAATGCTTCTGCACTCTCCTGGCTCACACCTGCAAATGGCAGTGCCATTGGGATGGAGCCAGGGATGCCCTCTGGTCACATCATGTTTCACTCAAGTTGCATCCAGCAGCATTCAAGGACATGGAACTCATTAGTTGCAAAGTCTTTCCCCTCACCCCACTGAATGATCTTTTCTGACATCTTGTGTAGGATCACTAAACCATCTCTTCTCAAAGCGTTTCCCCTCTGAACTAACAGGGAAGGAGCAAGATGCAGCAGCTGGAGACAGAAAGGGCAAGGATGGGGGTTTTTTTGAGGGCCAACAAGTGCCTCAAGAGCTAGTCACAACACCCTTTCATCGATTTTGTTCAGCACTCAGAAAATGCAGAGCCATTGATTGTCCACTGAATAGTCTGTAGAGCTCTGCTTTTGCTGAGCTGTATGTGGAACTGAGCCAAAAGGAGAAGAAATAATTAACAGTCTGCCCTGTCCATATGTTTAAAATCCACTACAAAATGAAAACAGTCCTGTGGAGAGTTCTCTGCATTAAAGCTTTTCCGTCATGTGGAGTTGGAATATTTCCTCTATTCCTTAGGGAGGTACTTAGGACAATATTTGAGAAACCAGAGTTACTATTAATTTTAAGGCTCTTTCTTTCCAATTCTTTCAATTCATTATTCATACTCTGCATGCCTGTATAAAAAAAGAATTAAGTTATTGTATGAATTGAAACTACTTCAGATGTTCAGAATTCATAAGTATAGTGAGAAAAAACTGAAATGAGTTTAGATTCTGATAGAAGAATCTGGAAAACAGAAGGATCCTATTTAAAGACAGATTTTTACTGAAACTCTATGGTCCAGAGCAATTTATTTGAAATAGATTTGACATCACCAGACCCAAATCCATTTAAAGCAACTTACTGGGTTTGAATTTCATGAGAAAGAAATAACATTCAAAAGCCTGTTAATAATAGGGGGTCCTTGTATAAGAAGGAAGGAATTAGTGACAGTATCTGCTGATGTGATATTAAGTGTATGTATCCATGTGAGTGCTGCCCATGCCTGTTTAAACAACTAATTTCAGAAAATCTCATAAAAAATCCTAATAACTCCTCTGCTTCTATCAGTGCCTGTTGGCCTCATTATCAGACTCATTGCACTTGCTTTCTGGTGATTCACCAGTGCAAAGTGAAGGAGATGGAAGCAGAACCAGCCAGCAAAGGATCCTCACCTCCCTGAATAGTCTGTCTAACTATACATCCAGTGTAAGGACCTGCATAAAAAGCCAAACTCTCTTCTTGTTGCTGCTGATGTCCTCCTCAGGGCTTTTCAGGCCTCCTTCATCAAGAGTCTATGAAAGTAAAACTGGCATGACCAGCCTGGTTTAGCACAGATCATCCAGCCTGCACTGAGTGTTACCTCAGTGGTATTCCCAGCAGAAAAGCCAAGAGCTGAACAACCTATAGAGCAGCCAGCAGTTCGACCCTTAAACATGGTCCTCTGGATTTGCTTCACCCTTTTGGCCCTTTGGACTCATGTTCAGGTCTGCTAGCAGAGCCCAGTGGAGATTTCATTGGAACAACCCAGGCTGCACCTGTAGATGTTAATCTCTCTAATCATTAATCTGGCACCTTGCAGTGCAAATACTCCAAGTGGATGCATCGCTCTCTAGGTTGGCTGGACGTGGATCAAATATTCCTTGTGGAATCCCAAACATCTGCTTGGCACAGACATTGCTGGACCTGGCATATTAGTTGTCCTCAAGGGTAAGCCAACTATTAGTTCCCCAAACAGCTGGGGATGGTTGTTGTATATCAGCATCCTCTCCCTGCTCTCCATGTCTCAGGGGCTTATTTTTTCTGTGGTCCCTTGCCCCACAGCTCTGACTGGTATGGCAGGTTTGCACAGGGCCCTGCTTATATGTTATGTGTTCACAGTTGGAGCACAACTAGAGCTGCCTGTGGTGGCAGGGATAGCAAAAATTTCTGTGTCAATCCTCTACTTTCTGTGGAAAAAATGTGAACAAAGTATATCTAGGGCTAAGAGATATATATCGCTGGGTGAGCAGGAGGAGCGTCAAAATCTTCTCCTCTGAGAAGATAAAATACTCTGTTTTCTTCATGGGAGCCAATGCTCTTGTCCTGCCATATTTTCCCAACACAGCCCATGTGTCCCTACTCATTGCTGTCCAGGCCTCTTCTTTAGCTGTGAATGCCAGAATATAGTGGCATAACACAGATTTCACCTTTCTTTTATTTTCCCACTAACTGAAAGGTCAAACAAATTGAATTAAAGAACTATGTGGATAATTCAGTAATTAAAAGCTTCCGAGGAGCTGTAAAAGCTAATCACAGAAATAAATAGTTACCCAGCAACTTCATTACATTACGAACTGTATATGCTGCATAATATAATAGGAGCTTAGGGAACTGAAACCACTGAGAAGCCATAAGTCATAGTTGGAATCACAGGAGAAACCCCACATTGCAGTCATGGTCCAGGCTTAGGAGCAACCTGGGAAGATGATCTCCAGGCACAAATGCCATTGTGATATCCTCCCAAACTGAATTACATGCATGCCCTTGGGTACTGTCTACCATTTGCATATATGCAGCCTCCTTTTCCTCAACTGCCCAGCTGAGGGGCCAGGGGCAAGTGAAGGAGTGGGGACAGGTAGGCTGGAAGTCCTTTGTTATCACCAGCCTCGAATTTGACAAGCTCTCATGAGAGGAATTTGCTCTGGGAATTAGCTTGCTAGGTAGGGTCAGAAGGGCTGAACAAGTCTTCCCACAAAATAGAAAAGAGGATAAGGGAAGGGGGGGTCAGGGAAGTAAGTAAAGTCATTATCATATCAGTAATGTCATTTAAATAATTCTATCCTGATCTTGTCCAGAGGGGAAAAGCTGGCAGGCATCTCCTGACAGCAGAGTAGGAATGTCCTGCAGAACGGGTTGCACCTCTCTTTCCTCCCCAGGCAGAACAGGGTTCAATAGGGAAGAATGTTTTGGGATTCTTGAATATTCTCCCAGCACCCTCACTGTTGTTGAGGGCAATAGACAGCCATTCCTCCAAGTTCCAGGTCACCAAAAAAATAGGTCTGGATGGGGCTATCATAGCTCACAGCAAGGCAGGAACAACTGCTGACAACAGCCCTTTGTAGACACAGAAATGCCCTGTGAGGTGAGCATAGGCTGGACACGAACAATGAGTAGCCTCAGGAGAGCCATGAGGTACGGTTTTACAGATCTGGAAGTGTCTCACAGCCTAAATAAATGGTACCTAGCTTTTAAATCAAACCACAAAGACCCTGGTAAGTGGGTAACTGCATCTTAGAGGTGGCTCTTGAGCAGTAGTCACAGCAAGATTTTCAGTGATGGTGAAATCAGCCTAAAGGTAAGGGAAAAATACAGAGGCAAGATATTTAAATAACAGCAACATTGTTATTGAAATAAGGAAACATGCCTTTCTGATGCTGTTGAAAGGACAGTGAAGTCTTAGCTAAACTGAGGGCCTTGGAGCTAAAAGAGACACCTCCACTGAGTCTTGAGAAGCAGTCCAGGGAGAGCCAGTTGGCCACAATTGTTCATAATAAAACTGACACAAGGGGAAAAGAAACCTTGTCTTTTTTTAGACCTCATATTTTTCTTTTCTGTTAAATTATTTTGATCCTGCTGGGGTCATCACATTCAAATAGCTCTTTGCATTGCACATTCAAATTTCTGTAATCCTCAGATGCTGAATTTTCTACTGATCCTTCAGGGCAGCCAGTCTGAATGAGAAAGGGTAGAGGGAACCCTTGTCCAGCCTTTTTAATTTTAATTTATTGCAGTCAGTACTGTCCTTTACTACTACATAGCTAGGGGGAAGGGAAGAGAGTTGAGCCTTTAGCTGGGGAATTGCAGTAACCTTGGTGTTCAAACACACAGCCAGTGCACAGCAAGAATCTGCTTTGCCTGTTATATGCTTTTCCCCACAATACTAAATTAATTCATTTTCTTAAAATAGGTCTTCCTAATACAAGGATCTATTTTAGATACAAAGTCAACATTATGAAGTGCAACACATCACATTTTATACTAATGAGTTATGAAAACAAGCTATCAAAAGCTGAGTCTCTTCTGTGTCCTTAAACAACGTTTTTCACTCATCCCAAATAGTAGCTGTTATTAGTAACTAGAGCAATACAGTCCTACTATTTGCAAAGCCCCATCAGCTCAGATATTTAGTGAGCTTTAGAATTAAATAACCCAGTTTCAACATCTACTTTTTGCAGCAAGTCAGTTTTAAATGGGAAGAAATCTATCTTCAAATAATATGAAACAAAAATTGTTCAAGTAGGAGAAATCTAAATTTTCTGAAACATTTTATGTTTGTGACAGTAAATTCCACCCTAAAAATTGGACAATTCACCCTATAACCTTCACATTATCAGTATGTAAACTGACCAAACATTAAAAATGTGATAGTATCTACAGGCCTCAATAAAATTATATTCTTTTGTGTTGGAAAGGTCTGCAAGGTTAATATGCTGGTACAGTATTATTTCCCACCAGTCAGAAAATCTGAGTTTACAGATCCCTGAGTTTTTATCACTAACAAGGCTCTTATTTGAACCATTAAATCACATCATGGTCCCCCAATTCAGCAAGATGCTTAGGCACTGAATCCAAGCTTTAATGCCAAATAAACAAGCATATCATACTGTTTTGCCATTTAGGCTGCTATACAAACTGAAATAAAATGCATGTAGCTTAATGTGTTCATTAAACATCCTGTGTAAGCACACAAAATTACAATCTTAGTATTGTAAAATGAAATCATAACTGCTGCCTGCAATAATCTCAGCATAAATCTTCCTGCTTTCCCATGGAAGCAGTGTCAGACTTCTCTGAAATCTGCTCTATAAAAGCAATTAAGTCATGAAAAAACAAACAAGAAAGGTCAGTCAGGACTGAGTCCTCAGCAGGCAAACATAATTATGCTCCTAGAAATCCAACTTTTGTTTGTGTTCCCATCTCAGAATTCATTCCTGTACCATATCTTCCTTCCAGTGTGCTCTTTTGGCTGTTGATTGGAAGATCTTGCGATACTCAGCATCATTACAAGTTATGACTTCATTCCTGTCTATTGGTGTGTGTACGTCTGTGGCTCTTTGCCAGCCTCTTGAAGTTGCGATCCAAACCTTCAATTTCGCATGCATGAAAGCCAGAAAAGTCTAGATAGCGTTCACAATGCCAAAAAACATCTGATGTTGGCTTTCTTCATATATCAGATGATGCACTGTCAGCAGTGTTTACAAAGGCTGGACATCAAGAAACCCACACCAGGCATGTACTGGTCTTTTTAGAACTCTTACTGAAATATCTTGCTGACTTTTGTTTCTTGCTAAAAATGGGGGGAAACTCTCTTTTCATCTCATTAACAAGCACAGGTCATCATTAATGACTATTAAACCTATGTAACCAATCTTTTTGCCCATCCCTGCCTGGTGGGTCAGGCAGAGATATGAGTATAGTGCTGATGGTTTGCTTCTGCCCTCTGGGCATGGCTGTCCCTTGGCAGAAGTCAGTGTCACTCTCCCAGCGAGGTGCACACCCCCATAGTGATTGAGGGCCGAGGTACAAAACCTGGCTTAGGACGGGTGGGTGCTCCAGATCTAGGTGGCAGCAGGTTGAGCCCCATCCCTGCTGTTTCTCTCTGAAGCAGCCTGAGGAGTGCCCAGCCTGGCACTAGTGCTTAGTGCTATCTCAGAAGGTAGAAGAGCTCTAGCCAGGACTAGACTCAAAGCTGTGCTTACCAGAGCATTTAGGCATGCTCAGAGAAGCACAGGTGAGTGCTGTCTGTCCCCTTTGCCTTCCTCTTCAGCTCCATCAGCTGCCTTAGTTTAAGGTTGAAAAGCTCCAAAGGAGAATGGTGTTTCACAAAACCTGCTTGCACCTCATGCTTCAATAACCCTGAGCAAGCTTCTGTCTCAAGTCCTTTCCCTGCTGTTGTAGGCAGCTGAGCCCTCTCAGCTAGCAAGGTTTCCAGCTGAACCCTGGCACAAAGGGACCCCTGCTTAGGTCAGTGGACTCCTGGTCTTTGAGGCCTCCATGGGGCTGGCCAGGGAGCCACGCAGGCTGCTCTGTGTCCCTGCTGGGCATGCAGCCTCTCCTGGATTAATGAGCCCTTCTGTTCACTAGGTTATTGCTGGTTTTAAAACAAAGCAGGGAAGCAGTGCTTTGGCTGAGAGGGAGGATATGTGAAGGAAACATGCCTTAAGGAATAGGCTCTTATTGCTTTTGCATTGAGATTAAGAAGCCCTGAGGACGAGACAAGGAGGAGGCTGGGAAAGCAGACCTAGAGCCATTTGAAGTGGACAGACCAGATTTATAGTGCTAGACACTGATAGCAGGGATGCTGCTCTTTGGTTTGCAGCCTCTGTGTTTGCCTGATTAGCAGAGTGACATGTAAACACTTGGTAAGGAAGCTTGACATTAAGCTAAAAGCAGCAAGAGTTGAAGTTGCAGGCTGATTTCAGGAAAGCTTGGAGCCTTGTTATTTTAATTGTGTCTGGACTTCAGCTTTTGGGCCCAAGCTTAGTGCTTTTGGCAAATCCAGTCCTCATTCTGAGTCAAAAAACTGCTACTCTTATGATATTACAGAGCATATTTGGAACATATTATTCAGCCCATAGCTCCTCCTGCAATTTCTCAAGTTTTCATGGTCTTCCATTCAATTCTTTCCAGTCTGAGGAACACCAGTGCTGCAATAGCCCTAAGGATAATATCTTAATTTAAAAACAAAAACACAGAGGCGGTTGCACAGAAATCCTTAACTGTGTCTTGATGCCAATAGCTACCTGAAATAAATGAAACATGCTGTTGTATTGCCTAGCTGTATTTGGTTAACACTATGCCAGAGAAATATTTCATTCTGTTAAAAAAGGAGAAAAAGAGCAAGTTTGGGACACTTGAAAATATTTTTCATTACAGGCAGAATGTGGCCCAACTAATCTAGTTGAAAAGGTGAAAAATTGAACCACCATTTCAGCATTCAAATACACTCAATTTATTTTAGAATTAATCGTAGCAAAATTGAAATTTGAAAGCAGAGAGAGGAAAATCTTACAAAAAAGGAAATAAAATAGCCTGGATTAGCTTAATATTTTTGTTGGTTTGTTTTTTGGTTTTTTTTTCCTCTGACCAGAGACCCGAGAGGGGTGGCATTCAGCTACACTGAGAACCGAAAGAAAACGATTGTTAGTTGTGATCTAAAGTTGATGTGACTCAGCTGAAGGACATCCATGGCTTGCTGCAGGCTTCAGGAGAGCTGGTTTTAGCTCTAGGAGAGACACTGTGTGCATTTCACTCCAGATCCTCACAAGTACTCAGGCAGTCGTAGGCCCTTGAAGCCAAATTTAAGAGCTTTTGAAGGACCAAATGCTTGGGAAAAGTGCCTTGGGATCTCTATCGTTCCTCAGTGGCCTTAGGACACCTGAGTCAGAGACAGCTCAAGCTGCTTCCCTTTCAGGCATTGTATCTGCAGCTCTGTATCCTGCACAAACTGTTCTCAGTGGATATTCAGGATCCTCTTCCCTCTCCCCTCCTTTCACGGAGGTGGGTCAGCACCACCGTGCTCTTTTTACCTGCAGGAGACTGAGGTGTTGCCTGTGGGAAGCCTGCCAAAAGCAGCAACAAGCTCTTCCAGTCAGTGCCAGGAAAACACAGCCCTATTTCACACTGTGCTGGTTTATCTGTCCTAAATCTCTTCGACGCCCACAACCAGAACAGACCATCCTAAAAACTACCCCCACACTGACTACAACCCCATTAAATGGGAAAGGAATGGGAAGAGGAGCTGAATCTAGGTTTCATAAACAAGGTGGATTACGACTGAATTTGCTGCATCTAGTGAGAGGGGTTCCAACTTGCTTCTACTATTAGAAAAAATGTGTTATTAACTTCACTACGTCCCCTTCTGTCTGTCTGTCATTCACATGCTCCCTCAGCAACATTTTAGTTGGCTGGGTGATCTTAAACACCACCCAAGGCAGAAATGGTCTCAAAGGTGTCCCTGAAAAATTCAGTAGCATCAGCAGCTGGGTCCAGTCAGGACAAAAACAAGCTTCATTAGCTCTGCTGTTCACAGAGTGGCTTATAATAGTGTAAATATGTTTAATACCTTACTGCTTCTGTCTTAGAAATTTGCATTTAAAAGAAGAAGAGAGCTTGCAGATTGAAATGTGTAATTAGGTCTCCCTAATTATATTTCTCAAAAATTCTGACCAGGTAAGAGCACAGCACCGTAGGCACAGAAGCATTCAAATTTTAGCCTTGTGCATGTGAAGGACAGAGAATGTGGTTGTTTCTATGCATGCAGGGCTGGAAAACCCAGGCTTATTCCAAAAGATAAGCAGGGCAGTCTCTAAATGGCTCGCTGACACGTGGGATTAACATAACGAATTATCACACAATGTGTTGCAGTTTGAGGCACAGAGATTAATTGCTGAAGGCCAGATGGGAGCGGGTATGGGTAAATACAGCCTTTTGTTGAAGGAAGAGGGAGAGGGCTGACTGCAAAGCTGCAGTAAGCAGGAGTGTGTGACCACTCCTGGGGATTTTGTCCTGGTAGGGCAGACACAGGCAGAGCAGCCCCACGGAGACCTGCCCTGAGCTGAAGAGCTCACACCTTGTGCAGAGTCAGCACATGAGCACCCCATCATTTATCAAGGAATGGGGGGGGGGCACTGTGGTGTCTCCAGGTGTCCCTACACGGCTCTCCAAGATGGTGCCACATGGCCTAGCACCACCCCTCTCCTGGCACCCTTGTTCCTGGGGCTTGCCCCTTCCAGCCTTGGATGCCTGTTGTACTTAAGTTGCTGCTTCTTGGCTGGCAGAGTTGAAACACCTTTTTGTCTTCTCCTTCTGCCATTCCAGGACCTGGCTAATATCCTTCTGAAGGTCAAGGGTTCTTAAGAAAACTTTAAAGTGGTTTATGGAGATAGCACAAGTGTAAAGTCATAATTCATATGGCGAAAAGTTGTACGTAGATTATTAATGAAAGCTGGCTGGGGCAACTAATTTAAGTCATTACATTTCATGTCATCATTGAAACAGGAATGCTTATTTACAAGAAAAGTCACCTCTATTTTAATATGAATCTAGAAACCATTGCCTACCAATTTGCTGAATATGTCTGAAAAGCCTGCTTTAGAGGATCCTGCCTTTCAAATATCACCATCTAGGGCAACATTTTGATCTGACATTTAAAACTGAATTGGTAAAATGACTGCCAGTGGGGCTAATTTACAGGAAAGTGCTTCAGTAACACACAAAGATTATAGAGATGTTTCCCATTGTAATTTCAGCATTGATGCATTTCAATTGATTTACCATCACAGAAAGCATCTGAGCCCTAGCCCAAGTGCTGTATCGTTTTTCTATTATGGTGATACCTTGCTTGTTGATTTAGGGGGAAAAAAGAAATTAACACAAATATTACTGTATTTACTGGCATTTTCAGAAGGACACATTAAAACATGGTGCTCTGGAGCACTGCAATGTTGGGCAGCATTTGATATGTATCTTGAGAGTGAATAGAGAAGGAACAGATATGTGTTTCATAAAAGCAGGAATTGCCAGTGCCACCAATAATTATACTTCACCAAATCAAAAACACAAATTGGTTTTAAGGTCTCCCAACCATCCACTGAAATAACACGTTATTCCCCTCTTACTTACACACATTGCAAGCCTCAGTTTCTCAGGTAATACCAAATAGGATCATCTATACCCCAGTAAGGAGGTTCTATGCAACTCCATCTTATACTTTGATGATAAATCTTTTTATCTGTCTTTTTACCATTGAAAACCAGCATTTGTTTAGTTGGGGAATAGGCACACAGTTGGTGGAATTTGTGAAGTAGGACTTAATACGTGAAAGAGGCAAAACACCCTAAGGAGGACACCAAGAACAGATCTAAGACAGATCCAAGTCCTGGCCATGTGAATTGCACTCAACAGACTGAAGAGAAGTCACTGAAAGATCTGCTCAGAAATTCCCAATCTGAATACTCAAAACTAAGAAGTTTTTGTAGTAGTTTTTCAGTTTTGAGAAGGTTCTGTTCACAAATTTCTATTCAGTTAGGTTTCTTGTTCGTCCCTGAGGCAGGCTGATGCTTCCAGAACACCTGGTTTCATGGAGACCTCTCCACAAAAATGTCTCACTCAAGAGTTTCAGACTCATAGCTGCACTTCAGGGAGCCTTGAAACTTGCAGAGCCTGATCAGGCCAAGGGTTTCAGAGTTTAAGGTTCCCAGGTTTGTAGGAACTGGACACAAACTGTTGTTGTTCATGTTGATTTTCTTAAGGGGAAAAAACCCCCAGAAAAACAGCATGTGGAATTCAGCCAAGGAGAAGCATTTTCTTGGAAAAAACTTAAAATTCCAGAAGTTATTTTCTCCATGAAGTTCTGGAGTTTACTGCCCTGGTTCTAGATTTAGTAATGTTGGAGTTTTCCATGAATGGAATGTTGACAACTTTTTATTTATCACCCTCCCACTGAGAGGACCCAAGTTCTCAAGGCACAGGAGATAATGTTGCAATTATCTGCATGACCTTCTGCCACTGATATCTCATGTTGCTGGGATAGGGCGGGGGAGAGGAGAAGGAGCTATTTTGCAGGCGATTCTGATTTTCATCCTTCCTTCCTAACCTCCCTCTTAATCTTAGCAAGATAAATTTCTCAGAAATCCAAGCCTATGTTTTTTTGGAAACTTACTGAACAGTGTGTGAGTAGTGGAACTGCTGAATCTAAGCAGCTGGCAGGTCTATTCCCTTTCATTTTTGTTTTAGCTGTTGAATTTCTGCAGAGGCAATTGTCATGTTGCTTCCAATATAGACCTCTGCTTTGTAGTACTCCATGCATATTTCCAGTCATCAGGGAAACAAAGAAATCTTACCATATATAACATATGTCTCTCTTTTCAGCAGTTCATTCTGTATTGCTATAAAGGAATTTAAATGGATGACATCTATTAGAATTTGAGTTGTGAAGGAAGAGATAGAGAGATGGTCAATTTTTTTCCTTGCCAAATAATGTATATGTCCATTTTTACATAATACTCTTATCTCTCAGGATATATAGCTGTCATTACCCAAGCCAGAACTAAAAATCACTTCACAATAAAATATCTTGTCATATTTTACAGCATAAAAAAGGTCTCAGGGACAAATAGACCAGGGAAACAAAATAGCCAAAACCAATGTATGCTGACCAGGGCTGCAGCTGAATGAGGTTTTGAGATATAGTATTAATGCTCACATGCAATTTAATTTTCAGAGGCAGAATCCTATGAAAGACTGGCTAGCTATTCATTAGGCCACCATGCATTCTTTAGTTGTAATTTAAAGTCTAAATTTAGATGATGGGAGGGCTGTTTCAGAATATTCGGTTAAAGATAATACAGACACTAACTGATACGGGTAATTGTTTCTAGAAAAGCCATTGATCTATTGCATACACTTGAAATTCAGCTGGAACACAGATTTGTTAAAGCAATTTTTATTTAAAAAACCAAAGAAAACTGAGGCCCCAATTAGCTAAACATTATCAGGTTTGACACTTCTTACTGCATTTTGTACACAGCTTTTGAGAAAGAGGCTACTTCTTGCTGTCTATTAGTCAAGAGAGCTGAAGAACAAAGATGACAAAAAGTGTGGTAGATGACAGGACATGGGCCTGCAGGACCACCATCCCTGTTCCTTTTGTGCCAGATGAGAGCAAACTCCAGTACACTAAGCCACAGCTGGGAACTGGATGCTGTGCAAGTGCTAGCATGAAAACCTACTGGAAAGATTTGTGGTGGAAAGCTCAGATACCTGGACTTTACCTGAATGTCTTATGCTTTGGGTGGAGTCTGACAAATACTTATGCTGCAAGTAACCACGTAAATGCTGGTAATGGGAAGAAACTATCCAGTTGAGCAATCATACTGGTGCAGAACCGAGAGAGAGCACGAAACACCAATAAGGAAAAGAGTTTATTAAATAGGCGTCATCAAAACAAGAGATCTCTGATTGTGACAATATTCACCAAGGATCCAAGAAGGTGAAACCAAAATTTAGTCACTGTAGAAGAGATTCACTGTTTAGAGCATTTGTCTTAGATGTGGGAAAGCCAAGCTCCAGCCCATGACTGAATCATTTACACTGATGATTTTTGCATGTGTCTCCTGCCTCCCTAGTGAGTGCCACAGCCAGCAGGCTTCTGCCTCATTCCAGGAAGGGAAGATACCTGGAAAGCTTTTAATTTCATCCCAGGCAGAAGCAGGGAAAGCTTCTGAACTCCTGGTTTTTTTTGACAGAAGAAGGTTGTGTTCCTCTTCTGACTCTGGTGCGGTGTGAAATGCCATTGGGCACAGCATCACGCTTGCACACAATCCCACAGAGCAGCTTACCACTGCTCTCTTAGCAGACAGGAGAGCATGACTCTTGCTCACATGCTGAGGTGTCAGCAAGCAGACACAGCAGCAGAGTGGGAGTGAGACAGAAACACTGCCATGCTGGAGAAACCCTCACTGACTGCTTTGTGCCCAGAAAACGGCACTGAGTTTAGCAGTGAGTTGCTAGAGCACAGGGAGAAATAGCCTCAGGCAGCAAAAGGTAGAGGAGAAAGAGGAAGGAAGAAATATTTAGACCATTCCTGTTATCAATCATAAAGGCAGCAAAACTTACAAGTCATCAAATTAATCTAACCAAGTGCTTTCTCCTTCCCCAACAGTTTGCCACTTGTTCTAGCACATACTTTTAAACTATAAGCCTTTGTACAAGGTCTGCCCATAGTTTTATGAGGTAATCAAAGTTCTTTTCAGAAGAGGATACAGGAGGAAGCTGCACAGTGAGGGAAGCTGTGAACACAGCAGTGCAGCCTGCAAGCCTCTCTCTGGTAGCACATGGTGCCAGAAAGGGGATCTGGCATTCGTTTCATGAAAACATTGCTCACATAGAGCATATAGTGAATGGCACCTTTGCTACCTCCTCTAGAGAAAGGTGAACCCATGAGTTCCCAGGCCTCCAGGAAATGGGTCCCCAGAGCCTGTGACAGGGCCAGGAACAGGCCCAATTCCCATCTTCCTTGCACATAACCGTGATACAGCAGAAAGCCTGCCCTGTGGATCTGTGCCAGATGAATGAGCAAAGACTCATTTCCCCGTCCCTAGTGTCCTCTGTTTCCTTTCATTTTGCAAGTCAGGAACAAGGCAATGTTTGGCCCCAAGTGTGGACAGCAGTAGAAACGCAATAATGACTTCACAAGAAATACTGGACAAACAGCTGAAAAACTCCCATTGCCTCAGATGCCTGCTGTACATAAAGATGAGTGGCTTTTGGTCAACTGCTTATTTACATAAACAGTCACATAAGGCTGGTCTGACCTAAAAAAAAGATGAAATAAAATGTCACAGACTTACACAGTTGCAGGACATGCTTTAACTAGGACAAAAGTGCATGACCCTCCTACAGTAAATGGTAAGGGTGGAACAGGAAAGCTGGTGTTCTGTCAGGAATAGCACAGAGAAACATTTATTTCAAAATAAACAGGTAATTCTTTAGCCTCTAAAGCCAGTATATTGCTTCCCTTCCTGCCAAGGATGACTGAATACGGGATTATTCTTAGATGTGTGACTGAGAGTAAAAACAATCATAACCCCTCTTCAAACCTTAAGAAAAAGTGTATCTAATGTTTTATTTAAACAGGTCTTCGCAAAATTCATCAAAACTATTCCAAGAATGCATCAACAATTACTCCACCACCCTTAACACTGGGGAGAGGTGACATCTGTCATGTTGTCTGTGACTAGATCTCAAAGTTCAGTAGGTGGTTCTGGCCCTGCCCTGCCTTGCTGTCATCCATGGCAGCTTTAACCTACACTGCAAGAGTTCAGTTTAATATTTGTACAGCAAGGGAATAATGTTCCTATGGGAGACCCATGAGACTGTGAATCTGGTCTGACACAGGTTTAGGTCATATCTCCTGCATGGCACCTGGCAAGCCCCAGAAGCCCTTTCTAAATTTTCCTGCTGCTCAAGGAAGAGCACGGAGACTATCAGGGAAGGAAGGTTTGGGGCACAAGGAGTAGCTCTTGACCTCAGCCACCCCAGCACTTCCACAGTACAATTTGTCATCAGACAGGGAGATGTCTCTGGGTCACTTTGGGGGCTCAGGTACTTTAAAAGATACCTATGCAAGGGTACATATGCTATAGCAAATGTGGGAGAAATGCTGCTCCCCTAGATTCTTAAGTACTTTAGATTTGTAAGTTAGGCCTGACTTACTGATGAGTAAGTTACCATTGTGGTATAGTAAAACCTCTATGTAATCCTTTGCTAAATTGTTTAACTTCAGTTATAAGTGAAGTTAAATGAAGTTAAATGCCCAACCTCCCCATTTTGATTTTATTTCAGTGTGGTTTGATTGACTCTGGACGTTTTTCTGCTTTTCCTTGGTGTGCCTTAACCATATAGTAAGCAGCAGAGTGAACCTTGCCAATGAACTTTGTTGTGCTGTTGCTTTTATATTAAACTTTCTTTTATTGATACCTTTGCCAGTGATTCTTTAAGCTATCTTCAAACACTCATTCACAATACTGGGCAAGGAGTTCCCCCAATAAAAAGACATTGTTTAGGTGCCTGCTTGCTCCTCCACACATGCCCACACAAATTGCCCACAGGGAGCACATCTTCTCTATAATAATCTCAGTTAGAGGTTAGCTTACATTTTTGTTAGGCTGGCTCTACATGAGAAAAAGTCTCTTCTGGAGATTTCTGGGTAGATTGCTTGAGCAAGTAGGTTCAGTTGAAGTTCAGATTAGCATCTAGACTAAATTAAAAAGCCTTTTTGGTTGGCCTATTATTACTTCTTAAGCAGGGAGACCACATGAATTTCTACACCTGTGACTGAATAAGTAACCTGTAAACATGCACATGTAGGGGTTTGCCAGAAGCATCTATTGGGATTCTGTCTTGGCCCTGATTTTCTGGGAAAACCACTTATTCTTTGATTTCTTTTACAGGTCAGATTCTCTGTATGTCATTTCAGAGAATGTAATTTACAGACAGTTGTTATCATGTTTACTTTGATCCTAGAGATACTCAGCTGGAAAGAAGTACAAGGAATTTAGGGGCATAATTACTAGAATTCCTTATACCTGCCAATCTGGCTGAATTGTGAAAACTCCATTAAGTGTATTGGAGAAAACCTCAGGAAAGACACAAAGAATTTAAGCATTACTTCCCTTATTAATCCGTCTAAAAGCATTTCTCCAAAGAGGAGGTCAAGTATAATTTCAATTGTTTTACAGCCACTGCATTTAAATACCTTCAATTAAATCTCTATGACTGTATAGCATCATAATAATACCTTATACCTGAAGGGTGTTTAATCAAAAGACCTTAATAATTTTTATACATTTCCATTCAAAGATTAAGAAGCTGGACTTCAAGCTGCCCCCTGAGATGGGACTAGACTTTAGAATACCTATTTTGCAGAGCACAGCCAAAGCATTCAACTGTCCTTCCTCTAATTATGATGTCCAAATAAGAGCCCTGAAGGATGCCCACTGCAGAAGCTCTTCTCATGCAGGTCTGTCTTAGCAGCCTCCACAGCCTGGTGCTTTATATCCTGACTCCTCTTGGGCTGCAGAGAAATTAAATACTGGAAATTCTGATGCATACAAAATGGATTTAGGCACTGTCAGCAACAGTGCTGCAATGTAGAAGAAAAGCTACAGAAACAATATACTTGCTTGTGATAAATATGTTATAGCTGTATGGCAGCAAACATGTCCTACAAAACACAGAATATGCCAACTGCTTTGATGAGATGCATTATTGTTAACATTAGTGTTTAAATGCAGCATGTGTCCCATATCTGATTACCACAAATCCCGGCGTGTTGTACAAGCCCTGTACAAGATACTTCATTTACAGGTAATGCAGTTAACAGATGAAGGAATGGCTTCTGAGATGACTCAGGCTCCAGCAGCAATTTTTTTTTTTTAATTGTTCAGTTACATTTCTAAACCTACTTTTCTGTATTTGGCCCTTCCTCTCATGTCCAAACTAAAGCCACTTTGAGGCTTTGCATGTTGCACAGACTATCCATGTCCTGACCTCTCTACACATGCTACTTTGGTATTTATGAGAGAAGGGCTCAAAACTGCTTCAGCCATGTGATGGTGGCTTTCCAAGGACCCTGAATGCAAGGCTGGCAGCCCTGCTTTTCAGGGTCACAGAAGTCCACGAGCACAGGCTGCTAGACCAATTGCAGGGAGTGTTTGGACTGGACCATGGCTCACCCCTCATCTGGATGCTTGGGGAAAGGGAAGTTTCTGCAGCATCACCACCCCCTCCCCCCACCTCCTCCTGCAAATGCCCGGTAGGTTACTTTATCCCAATGACTTCAGTATCTACCACTCCCTATCTCCAACACCCCATGAACAAGCAGGATGGCACGTTGTGAGCAGACCTGTTTACTAAGCACACAGGAATTCCCAGGATTTGCTCTCAGACAGGCCAGGAGGTTTCCTCCAGGAGACCCAGAGACTGCTGTTTCTTCTGTTATTGTGTGCAGAGTTCTCAGCATTTCATGGGTCACTGTAAGTGGTATTTAAGGTTGCTAATCCTTTTAAACTCCTGCACTGGTTTTTTTCAGTAGGTTACTATACCCAGCAATTACATATGCAAGGCAATGGAAAGCTCAGCTTTTCTCTCTCCTCTGGCTCAAATTCTCAATTCTTTGGGAAAATAAAAACAACCCACTGTATAGAAGCTGTCACCTTAATTTTGTGGATTTTGTCATTAAAAGGCAGCTTTTTGCATAAAAATGTTAACACAAGGGTAGCCAACTGCTCATCCAGCCAGTGTCTTACACAGCAGTTGCAGATACCTAGATAGGAACAAGACAAGTAGAGATACTTTCTGTGCATATTCTCTCAAACTCATCTTAGGGCTCTGGTATTTCCAGACCCCAAAGTAAATTCTTTGTATTTGGGTTCCCCACATCATCCCTTCCTCCTGTGTTTCCCCAGCTGTTTTTTTTTTTTGGACTCATACACTAGATGCTAGAGGTTTACAACATGTGGTAATGGTATGCAATTTACCAAGGCACCATATGAAACAGACCTTCCTCTTGCTTCTTCTGAGCCTCCAAAAACATCTTGTTGGGGGAGACTCTTTAGACATTTTTGCCAGCCAGTTTCCACCCCTCTCCAAACACCACTATCCTGTGGATTACCACAGGCTTTCACTGGTTAACGGGCTGCCAAGGAGAGCCATTGTCATGGGGTATTCACCTAGAACAATCTCATAAGTGGGCATAGTTCAAACCTAAAGAGTGAAGGAGAGAAAAGACAGGTATAGCCTCGAGCTTCATGCATGTTTTGAAGGATCTTATCACTAGAGTGAGCACTAAAGGGGATGAGCACCCCACCATCTTTTGTTTTCATGCTGGTGCCTTGAAGCTTCTGAGGACACCAGAACTGATGGAGCCTTCCTGATATTACCTTTTCCATAGTATACCTAAGTGCCAGGTGTTGGATGCAGGTGGCAGAACAATGCAGCAGTGTAGGGGCTCCTTGCTCCGCAGGTTTGAGCAGCACTGGTGGAGCATCACTGTGGATGGCTCTGCTGCTTGCAGTGCATGGTGCACACACAGCTGCCCTGCCCTGCCCAGCCTGCTGTACATCCCTGTGGGTGAGGGTCTGTAGTGACAGAGTCCCCATGCAGCTGCAAAGGAGAGCCCCTTTATTGCAGAAACCAACCCTTTTTAAGCAGTTAGGCCATTATCAGTTACACAGTTTTAAAGCATAACAAACACAATTCAACCAACCACCATACACCACGATGGTTATATAACTTGTTTTTTCCTACACCTAATTCAGCTGAGTCACTTTTCCACAGTCCTTTTATACTTAGCTGAAGTAACAGGCCTGAGCCATGATTTTACCAGGCCTTCCTTTTGTAAAGTTTTATCTATCACTAACACACCCCAGAGAGTTTTCCACTCCAGTGCATTCCCAGGAGCTGCAGCAACAGCATTACCCTTTATTTCCTATGGAGTCTCCTGAAAATATCTTCCAGCTTTCTTAGTCCTATCACCCAGCATTGCCCTCGCAGTCACATGTACTACATATACATATACATATACATATACATATACATATACATATACATATACATTGCAAGGTGTCTGTCACACACCAGCAGGCTAACACAGCAGAGACTTTATTTTCTCATGGCTGCAGCGGAAATGACTGTATGACATGTTGGAACAGGTTTTCTGCATGTGAATGGCAAGAATTAACATGGTTATCAGAGCTGCCAGCCCTTGTATGAGCTGGACTCTGCTCGAGGCCTTTACAGTTACGATTTTTTCCAAGCTGGCAGTGGAGGAAACAGTCCGAAAGAAATACTGCTGCAACAGGCTGGAATCCTGCACATTTGATATGTGCTGGGCCCAGCTGGGGTTTCTGGTCCAGAACTGTCTGGGCTGAGTCAGCAATTTGGCATGCCTGAGTGCCCGAGGCCAGGAGTGTGCTTCCCTATCTGAAAGGACAATATAGATCTCTGTATGTCTGGAGCTTGGCTGGCATGAAGAAGGTGCATACTCTCCTGGCAATGCAGCCCTAAGGCATGATGTCTGCAGGAGCCAGAGGGAAATGCAACACTTTTACAGAGGCAGGTCAAGTGATTTAAAGAAAAGCCACTAGCAGAATATACAGGATCCTTGGGTTCACCTTCATATTCTCTAGAATTCTTAGGCAGAGATCACTTGTTCAGAACCAATTTCTTCAACTGTAGGTGAGAAAAAAAAACTAGTAAAGGCTCAGTCACTACCTATTTTTCTTTTCCTGTATGAGTTTCCCCCTCTCCAAATTGTTAAGAGGTAGTTTGTGCATCACCAATGCCCTTGTCACAGTATTTGAAGGATTTCCTGGCAGACAGCAAAGAACACACAAGCACAGAGGTAACTGACAGCAAAGGAGATGAACAAACCCTCTGAGGGTGGTGGAGCAGTGGAACATCTCATTGCAGGGAAAGTATCTTCCCCTTGCCCTCGATAGTCACCCACAGGCGAAGAAAAAAAATCCCCAAGCCCAGCATTGCCTAAAGTGAGTCTTCCCTAAAGTACAGCACCCTTCCCATGGATGGCTACTTCAGCTCTTTTCTTCATCTTGCTAGGGCTTGAGTATGGCTTTAAAATGATCAAGATGGGGTAGAGAGAACAAAACATGGTGAGAAGGAGGTGCAGGAGGAAGTAATACTGGGCTGGAAGAGCAAGTTTGCAGGGAAAAGCAGCCAAGAATAATCCTATAGAACTTTTGTCTCATTTTTCCTGTACTAGTAAGAAAAGCAGGCACATTCAAGTGTGCAGCTGCTACTATATTACTTTAACTTCTCCAGTCTGAGTCAACACCAAAACTCAGTAATGCAAGCATCCTAGTGACTTGCTCCCATTACTTGGACTCACCAAGGGACTACTTGGACAAAAAGGCACCCAGGTGCAGCAAATTGTTATTGCTTTGCCTGCCGCATATTGCTAATGCTTCTCTCGGATAAGTTAGTCTTCACTGAGGACCTGTTGGATTGATGAACAGGCAAAGCCACATAAATCTTACAAAAACAGTTACCCTAAGATGTAGGGTAACTTCTTCCCCTCACCATGCCATCTCCCAGCCTTCCTGCAGCTGCAGAAGCCTGAGCACGGGAGACCAACCATCACATTTGAAGATTACCTACATAGTTTAATATATTGTTTCTACCTGTTGGGATGCTTCAGCCCAATCACACCCTTAACGTCACTGTGAACTTGTCAGATTGGACAACGGAGCAGAACTACCATTAACCTGCCCTATCTGAAATCATCACCTCCACCCTCCCCACCACCTACACAGACACTTTTCCTCAGGAAGCAATTACCTTGCCATTCGCTTTAACAAAAGTTATTCAGCGTCTGAATTGGCCTTCAACAAGGCCAGCATCAGAGAGGCACATTCATTCCAGGCTCACCCATGGATACCAACCCCTCCCTCATCCACAGGGCTTAGCCCACATGAAAGCCCATCCTTTTGGGAGTTGTTTGCAGCATTCTCTCCGCAGAGTTCTCCAAACAATGTCCTCATAGTACAACTCACTTTGATCAAACAGGTTAGCCATTAAACAACCTCTTCACTGTCAAACTTCACACACAAAGTCTTTTCCTCTCTTAAGATGTAAAAGACCTTCCTTTAAGGTGTGAAGCCTAAATAAACTCAGCTGCAAGTGTTATTAGACACACATGGGAATTGCTGTCTGACTGAGGGCTGTTCTGGACCAAGGAATGAAGCAAAAAAAGAGCTGGCACGACTCAGGGCATGGCCAAGATGTCTCAAATCCTATGTCCCAACAGAGAAACCAAATACCTTCATGCTTCATGACTTAGAATTTTCATTTTCACATCCTGAAATTTTTTTAACCTAATTTTCTTTGGAAAAAAGTCTTAGGCTGTGCCTTGTTGTATGCGTATGTGTGCATGTCCCTACAGACTTTTCACGTTATTGGCCAGTTTCAGCAACACTTAACAGGTTAAAATCTAAAGTTTTCACAGGTTTTGTGGAAACTGACTTCTGAGAAACAGACTAGAGACCTGAATCAGTTGCAGCGTGAGATCACCCCATATCAGTTATCAGTGACTACACTTTAGAAAGGGCCCTTATTAGTGCTGAAAAACTTCTTTCAGATGTTGTGAAAATACAGTCATTCAGAGACTTGCATGTTAGCTACCCAAGGGTACGGCCAGCCTTGAGCTGAACATCTGTAAGAGATCAGTCCTGCATTCTGGCACTCAAAAAGTTCTTGTTTGAGTTCTTACAGACCTTGACTCCCATCCCACTCCCTAACTCCATAGATTCAACTCTTCCAGTCCTTCTCACTGAGTTCCTTCTGTGTTCCAATGCCATTTGTTTTGTCAATTCTGTGACAACTAGGTGCCTGGATCTGAATGTGGCATGAAAATAAACTCCCCGATGAATAATGCATCTCTCTAGCTCTTACCTTCCCTCCCTTGAGAATGAAAGGTTGTCACATTTGTTTTCACCTTTACATTCAGCCAGCTGAAGAAAACTGCTGGCATCTACACCTTGTGCAGACTCTTGGAGAGGCCAGATTTGCAAATTCATGCTCCTTATGCCTGCATCATCATTACAATTTTTTTTTCTGTGAGCAACACAAAGAATGGATCTCTCTTCTCCTTCTGCAAAAGTCTGGTAAATAGAGGAATGGTAATTTAATTTTTACCCTGATTTTCAAGCAAAAAGTGTGGATGGATTAGTTCAAATAAGAGGAATATTTTTTGCACATCAGCTAAATGAAGAAGAAAAGACACCTTGTCAGTGAAATGTGAAGGCAAATTCTGTTGTGAAGTGTCCAAACTCTTAAGATTTTTGTGAGTCCTGAGCTCTTGCAGAGACACAGTTCCTACTCAGGTCACTGAGAATTTCTACCTGAGCACAGATTGAATGAAATGAATAGGTTTCAGATACACAGCCCCAGGAGGTTCAAACCCTTATTTCAGAATTTGGTTTGTTCTAGTAGATGCAATAGAAGTTGCAAGTGACTCTTTGGGCACTTTCCTGTATTTTTTCTTTTCTTTAAATAGGGAGCCTATGGAACAAGATGAAAAGTGACCACCTCTTAACCCAGAGACAGGAATAGTCCAAAGAGTTGCCATACAAGTTTTTCCAAACTCCACCCTGCCAGGATAATGTACTGCCCACTGTGAAGCTACCTCTGGGCTAAAAGAGCCGTGCAGCCCCCATGCTGATTTGGGAGTTTGGCCTTTCTGCTGTGGCTGCCAAAAGTGACATGAGTTAGTGCTAGGTTTGCTTTCTATTAACAGCTGTGCTGAGATCATGAGGTTTCTTAAGCTCTCAGTGTCCGACTGAAAACTTTCAGTCAGCAGTGCTGTTTTCTGATGGAATCACACTGGTGACCTAGAGGTGAAAGATGATTTCATCTGTGTTTCCACTAAAACAACTTCACGGCTCAGAGTTCATTCTAATCCATAAGTACTGTGAAAGCAGTCCTAGAAATGAATATGAACATGTGTGGTTGCATCTGTACACAGCAGTGCACCTTTAAGCATCTGCACTTGAATACAAAGATCTGAACTACTCGTAGTGTGTGATTTACACATTTGTAATTATGGCACAGCCTGGGTTTATTAAGGCTACTCATTAATGAACTTTGAAGTATACTTAAAATGCATAGAAGTAGAGCTAAGATGAGGCAGGTTCAATTTCAAATTAATGGCTGAAAACCATTAAAAGGGCAGTAACAAAAATACTGGGGATCCATAAGGTCTGTCATTATACACCATATTCTGGTGGAAAGCAAAAAGTTCTAAAAGTGCACATGGCAGTCATACAAGGAGTTCTAACTGAACCCCTCTGCCCACTAAACACAGGTCTAGGCTAACTCCATGAAGTAGTTGAACTGAACTCAGAACCCAGCTATTCATACTGAAGGTAACAGGTACCAAGACTATCTTCTAGGCCCACAAATATGTATAATGAAATCATAGAATATGCTGAGTTAGAAGGTATCCATCAGGATCAAATCCAACTCCTGGTCCTGCACAATATATCTCAAAAATCTCACCATGTGTGTGAGAGCATTGTCCAAATGCTTCTTGAACTCTGTCAGGCTGATGCTGTGACCACTTCACTGGGGAGCTGTTCCAGTGCTCAGACATCCTTTGGGTGAAAAAATTTATTTCTCATATGGAAACTAAACCTTTTCTGACATAGTTTCACGCTGTTAAGAGATAGATTTTTTGCTAAAATTATTGAAAAAATCCTGATAATAATTTTTCATCTCAGTAAATTTCATGAGCATTCTAAAAACACCAGTGAGACAGTTTCTGATGTCTTCTTCTTCCTCCTGGCTTTTTAACACTAAAGTTGGAGGTATGCCCAAGTCTCTGATCAGTCCAGATCTGGTTTACAGGTTTGCTTTGGCCTAAATCTACAGATGCATCCTCCTAAATATTTTAATACAGGTCAGATATGTGCTTTTGAAGCAAATCTCCTGGTCCTGGCTACTGCCTGTTATTTGGTTTACATTGCAAAGAGGTCTCAGAGCACATGAGACCCCTCTCAGATGGAATTAGACAGTGGGATGCATTCCCACTGTCAGTGACTACAGGACCCTGCCTAACGTGAAGCAGAGGCATCAGGATGTCTAATGTGATCACTGGATTCTCAGCATCAGTGGTTCTGGCCAGCAGACTCACTCAGGCCCTGCAATACAGTCTAATAGAGACATGGCAAAGATGCCCTAGCATAGAAATATCTCAGCAGACATTAGGTACAAAGCATGTTGCTTTGTGGGGTTTACACTCCTTCTTAAAATGTGTGTGTTCATATTGAAAGAGAAGGAAACAAGCATTGCTGTCATGAGTAGAGACCGTGGCCATTGCTCAGTGTAATCTTAGTTCAGACTATAAAGGGAGTGTTAGAAATGCTGTTTTCACGTGCTGGTAAAACAGAGAGCAGGATATCAGCACAAATGATTCCTGCTGTATTTCCTGGGCTTGATTATGACAGTGTGTGTTTGTGAGAAAAATAACACGAGCAGAGGCGGGTTTGGAAGGTGCAAAGCACTGGGTGTGTGGTAGGAGATCTCAAAATTGTCAGAACAGTGGTAAAATGTGTGCATGGTCTGCCAGAAGCCCTTGGGAGCCCAAGGGACCCTTGACATCAGTGCCTGCCTACAGAGCAAGGCACCCTCAGGCACGTCCCCGGGCAGTCAGCCAGCTGCCTGCGAGCCCTCCTGTTGCTGGAGGGCAGCTGGCAGTGGGGCTGGGCAGTTTGGGGTTGCCTTCTCCCAGCACAGCCAGCACCTCCCAGCTTGTCTGTACAGTGGTGTTGCTGCCAGGAGCCTGCTTCTGACTCCTCTCCTACCAGGGGTTTGAACTCCAGCAAGGAAACATCTTCCTGGCCCTTCCTAAAAATGTGATTTAATCTTAACTGTTCCAGTAGGCTGTAGTTTGCTAAACAAACAAGGCAGATTAAGCCTGTTATGATACTTGTTTACTAAAGATGATTAACAGTGGATTTAGAAGTTGTATGTAAACTGTGGTTTAGCAAGACTGGAATAAATATATAGGCAATATTTTCCCACCTTAGATTTACTTATAGTATAGGAAACAAGGGAACCAGAAAAGCATTGGAAATGGGTAGATTAGGAAGTAAACTCTGGGTTTTTTGTGAGCAGTGTTTATCTTATCACAATCTTATCACAAATGGCCAGTAGATTGATTTGTCACCTCACACAGGATGTGTATAGTTCAAAGTTATTTAATATGAACACTAACACTGATTACCTTTACAACTGTAGAGTCTTCAAAATTAAAAGCAGCAGAATTTTGCAGAGACATTAAAATGATTTTGTATTAGAATGAGATAGGAAGAAATAAGATTATAGGAGAGGCTTTGGCTCATGCTGGGGTTGTAGGAATGAGTGTCCATCCATATTGAAACTTATAGCTGCACATGCCCTGAGATCCTCTCTGAAACAATATCTAAAATTTGTTGGGTAGGATTTCTCTCCTAGTAGGCTGCCCACCTACACATATTCTGTATCACAGATCTTCACTTTTGAAATGGAATGTTTTGTCTCTCTAGCTTGTTATCCACATAATCACACAATTATTGATTTCTGTGTCATTGTTGCCCATGAGCTCTGCATGCCATTAGCTCTGTTTCATTGCTCTGTGCTCATTGCATTTCATGTTTACCTGTGTAAATAAAATTCCTCTCTTCCACTGCAAGTTCCCAGTTTCTTTGCAGCAGGTTTCTCCCAGTGTCACAGTTGCCAGCCTGTGGCTAGGGGTCAAGAAGCATCAGAGCTTAACTTTCATCATATGGTAATAAAAGCACCTTCTTTGGCCGAGTGCTGACCTGCTGCAGCTGAGCCTCTGCTGGAATGAATGCAAGACAGTCCTGGTTAAAATAAAACCCTGGGCACTTCTGCAGTGCTCACCAATACAGTTCTGCTTGTGCCCAGGAAGACCAAGCAGCCCTGCCAGCTCCTTTGGGCCCTTTACCCCCTAGTGATCAGTGTAATGAGCAAGCTGAGTCTCTCTTCACTTGCTGTGCACTACAGAGCAGATGACAAGATGGGCTCATTAGCTCTCTAACATTAAAAATGCCAACAAATATTTGATATGAACCATCCTTTCTCGCAATACATTTGAACTTGCAGGAAAAAAATAAACAAAAAAGAACCCCCCCCAAAAAAACAAACAAACAAAACAAACAAACAAACAAAAACCCCAAAAAAACCCCAAACAAAACAAAACCAAAAAACCTCCCAAAAAACCAAACCAAACCAAAAAAAACCCCACCCAACAAACAAACCCCACAGCCTGTCTATATTCCTTAGCCATCTTAATATAGACCTGCTGTCTGATGCCCCATCTGCTCCAGTGTTTCTGCAGTGTATACCAACCAAAGGATTTTTCTTGGGCAAAGATAGGGTATCCTCCTCAGCAGTGGAAATGAGGATAGCAATATCCCTATTCTATCAGCTGTTCAAGGTGAAAAACAAAAGAGACACAAAAGTGACAGCAGTGACAGCCCTCTGTCATAAGGTCCTGAAAATTGCTGCAAACAAAGAAATGAGTGAAAAATTAAAGGCTGATGAATGGTTTGCTGTTTAACATGGGGCACTTAATCCTGCAGGAGAGACATCTTCTATGCTATACTTGGCCAACACACACACACACCAATAAGCCCCAGAGGCACAGAAGGCTTGGAGATGTCTTGCATGGCAGCCCCTGACATTCCTCTCCCTAGGCGCTTGTGCATCCCGCCAGCACCAGACACTATTTGGTACACGCTGGGGGTGGCAGCAAAGGTGTGTCATGAGGGAGGCAGACTTTGGCCCTTCTGCGAGGGTGGCACTTTGAGAAATGCAGGCTGCCCCCCACAAAGGGGTTACATCATTTCAGGCTCCCCAGGGCAATGAGGCTGTGAACAAACCACATAACCTTGGCTTAACTGGGGCTACTCCTGCACTGCCCTTCAGGGCTGATTTTCCCTGAGATTGAATGTCCCTGCAAGTGCCTCATGAAAAGAGACATCATCTGAATGCTGACCTGCCCCAAAAGGTATTTATGAGACTTGTGTAATTAAACATTCATAACTTCAGCTGAAATATAGAGATGAAAATGCAAGATGTAATTACGAAGCATTATTATGGTGATAGTGTGGCTAAAACTGAAGTGATCTAACAGGGATAGCTCTCCAGCCTTGCATCTTTTTGTGAAGATTTTTAATTTCTTAGGGATTAGGAACTGAGAGGCTGGGGGCTAAGTTGCCTCATTTCTTATGTGGCCAACAGCACTGCTGCGCATGGCCAGTGGGACCCTCTCCTCGTGTGTTCCAGGACATGAGGACTTCCAGTGACAAGGCATTTACTCACCAGGAACCATTAAGAGGCAAGGAAATCTCTGGAGAACCTGTCTGCTCACTGTATGAACCACGGTTTTCATTAGCTTCATAACTAACAGCTGAAATATAAGATGAAGACCAGAGCAGAGACCAGAGCATCTTATCAAAGTGTCATCTATGGTTATTAGACACACACTGTTCTCATTTGGGCTTCTCTCTCCTCTCTGGCATCCCAAACTGCTGGTAAAAAAAAAGTTTTGAGAGCAAGAGCAGGACTTGCTTGAAGGACCGTTAGCAGAGTGTGTTGGAGTAGGTGGATTAAGAGTACTTTTTCCTTGTCTGAGGGTGGAAATGCAGCTCAGAGCAGTATGCCCAAGGCACCTCTTGAATATTTGGGGGTGGGACCGCCTGTACCTTTCCATTACTTCACCCTGGACAGATTTTAAGTTACAGTTACAAAAGCAAAGCTGAGTATTGGTATCTCATCCTGCTCCACGGGAGGAGACACTGCCTCTGCTCCCAACTTCTTTAAATACTCATCCCTAGGGAAGCATCACCATAGCTGTGTGAATACTGAGGATGGTGAAGAACCCAGCCACATCTGGCACCACTAGCTGCATCCACCAGGAAACAAAGCAGGGTAGGGCATGAACACTGACTCTAACCTCTGGGTGTCCACACCACATTTTGAGCATGCTGATTGACATGATTTTGGCCCGTGACACCTAGTCCCCACCAGGCAGCAGCTGGGGAGAACATAAGATGGGGGGAATGTAATCCTGTTTTGAGGACTGAGAAGATTCAGCAGCACAAGCAATGAGCTGTAATACCTTAGTTTGCCTCAGAGCTCAAAAATGGTCTCTGGGGTGAGTTATTTATTTGTATAAAGAGCTGTTGGGAGCCTGAGCACAGAGACTGTGGCCAGAGCAGACCTGGAGTGCAGACTAGTCTCTTATCTATACAAAATATCCTGCTAGAGCTGGGAGGAGGCTTTAATCTCCTTTTGCTTTCCCTTCTGTGGGTAAGCCCAAGATAGGATGCTCAGGGGCTGTCACTGTAGCTGTTGGTTCAAGTGTCTACCCCGTGGCACTGCTCCCAAGAGGTCTGCATAAAATACGGGGCTCCTGCAAGAAACTGACCCTCCTTTCGTCACAATAAATGTCATGGGTGGGGAAACAGAGTCCTGGCTGAAAGAGCACCAGTCATGGAGAAGGTGGCATGGACAGCTCTCCCCATCCCCTCCCAGCAGCCTGCTAGGTGACTCTGAGATCCTGGGGTATGGCTTTTTTGTCAAGACAAGCTGAAGAGTTAATCTGGCAGGTAGACTCAGCTTGAATTGCATGATCTGAATTCAGATTGAGTAAGTGTAATTAGATGATGAGAACCTCATGGCAGGGCGTGCCCTAGTTTCAGTCAAAGGTGGAACATTATTAAGTTCCATTTACATCCAGAGAAACACCCACTTTTGAAATCGCTGATGCCATTAACACATGCTTTGCATTTAACTCACTCAGTGAAATGGGAAGTCAGCGGCTGAACACAGAGTTTCTAATTTGCTTGCTGCCAGCAGAGTGATTAATGAGTTTCAAAACATGCCATCAGCCAATTTTGATGGATACTAACCCTTTAATAGGAATCTCTGGCTGGATCCTCGTTACTCAGATTTAGTGCTCAGACCAGTTAGACTATAAATTATTTTCTCTCTGGGAAAAAGAGCAAGCTTCTCCAAGATAAGCAACTCAGGGTTTTTGTTTCATTGAGACCAGCTGCAGGAACAGGACTTAGTACATTTTGTGCTCCTTGCCTATCAACATGCAATTAGGAACAATCACTGCACCATAGGCCACCCTTCTTTGGATGGGTGGAGGAAAGGCTGGGGGCAAAAAATCTTTTAAACCTCAATTTAAGAAGCTTGCTAAAGTAGCGAGCCCAAAATGTACACCTTCACAAAATGGACGTGTTGTAGTATGTTATATTAATAATAAAAATAATTCTGATATATCCACAATATTACAGGAGTTTATGGTGATCTAAAATGAGGCAGAGGTTTGTCTTCTCCTCATTAAACTATTGGGGAAGAGTATGGTGCAGTAACTGCACCTCGCTTGTTAGACTGCTTATGTTTAATTTAACCCAGATGTTAAATATAAAATGAGCAAAGAGAATTCTGCTCCCCAGAGTGAACAAGAACAGGTGGAAAAACATTTTGGGGTTTCCTGTATTTGCATATCCTCTGTTTAAAATTTTGAGCATAAATTAACTCCGTGCACCTTGAAAAATAAGAGTGTTCCTCTCTTCTATTACCTGTTGCACAACCACAGCAGTTGCCAGTGCAAGAGCCTCTCCGGTATCCAGGTGAAGAGTGTGAGAAGCCAGTCTCAGCCACTGGGAAAGGTAGGAAAAGGTGCAGGAACTCCTGCAGCTGGCACACATTGAATAATTATTCTAACAGAAGAATAACGTGCAAAAACATTTGATCAAATTACTTTCTATTACAGTGAAGTGGAGCACGGTGGCTGGGGCACAATGAGATTTCCACACGCAATCAGATCATCTGTCCACCCATCCCAGATGTCTGCCTCTGGCCATAACAGGAGTAGCTTTAAGCCAAGTGTGCTGCTGCTCACTTAGGGCCCTGTATTGAATTATACTCATTTACAGCTCCCCAGAGGAGCTTAGTGCCTGCCTTTGGCAACAAGAGAGGAAGGAAAGAATGAACCGCAGCTGAGTTTCCACCCCTGGGCAGGAGCAAACCCACCTCCTGCAACAAAGCCCCATTCTCTCACCCTCCAAATGGTTCCAGCTCCAGGTTTTGCCAGGAGACCCATCACTCCTCAGCAGTACCATTTCTGAAATGTTAGAAACAAATATTCCTGCCCCAGTTTCGTGCCCCAGATCTATGTGAGTGTGGATCACTTCCAACACCTGCAATGACACATCTTATTTATCTAATATAAAATCACTAGCTGCAGAACCATCCTGTGTGACCATCTGCTTTTCTGTAATGTCAGAGCACCCTGAAAACTTGCTCTTGTCCCATGGGTGAGAGACAGAGAAGTGATGGGGATCCTTGCTACATGTGGCTGGGGAAAACACTTTTCCTCAGGCAGTAGTGCTGCTGTCTCCTCCACACCTCACTCATACTGAGGGGAGAACTGCAGTAAGTGGGATTCCTCTCTGTCACAATTTCTTATTCTTCCAGCCTGGCTCAAGGGGGCTGCTTCTCATTAAAGAAATGCTGAGAGTGTGGAACGTGAGTATAAGAGTAAGGAAAGAAAGGTATAGTATCACCATGTGGGTGATGCCCCATCTCTTCCACCCACTTCACCCCACTGCAGGGTTTGGAGGCTTCAGGTTGCCTCCAGGAGCAGGGAGTTCAGCAGAGAGCAAGAGGAGGTGACAGCAGAATATCCAAGGCCTACCTAAAGTCTGGGAAACTTCTGCATTAGGGAATCACTCTGGTCTCTATTCTAGAGCATCCAATAAATACTCCCCATCTCCATGCCAGTTTGTGGAGCATGTCTGTAATTCCTGCTGATTTCATGCACCGCAGAGCTTCTCACAAATCTGTGCTTTCACAGGGCAGCTGGCATCTGGGATTGATGCTGCACAAGGGTCTGTGGCAGCAAACACCTTTTGCAGGGGCTGTTAATTTGCAGGATCTTTGTCAGAGCTTCTTCAGACCCATTGCAACACCAAGTATCATTGCAGCAGCTACCACAGACCTGTCCATGGCCTGCACTGAACTCACCTACGAGTGCAAAAGATGAAGCCTTTCCCCTCTCAGCTCATCAGTTAAACTTTGCTGCAGTGACTGACAGTGGCAACATACTTTTATACTGCAATGGACATTTTGTCTCTAGTACAAAGTGGATGTTTGTGGTGGGAGAGCACACATGCAGATCTTGCTGCTGCAGCCAGGTCCTGGCACTGAGACAGCTGGAGACAGGAACGATAACTGTAGGGCTCAACCAGCATCTCCCTTCTTGGGTACAGGTCCTTCTGGCCACTGGCATCATTTGTCCCCAGATTGTCCTTGCAAGTTCCCACGTGTGGGTGGGACTTCATGGAAATTAGAAGATGGAAACTTTCCAAATAATAGACCAAACTGATGCTTATGGACAATGTATTAGTAAGGATGGAAAAGGACTCTGCCTTGGTAATGATGCTGTGCAAGCCAATGTACTTCTCTAAACTTTACATAGCAATGGGAAATGTAATGTCCTCTCCACAGGAACTGCTCAGCTTTGCTCAGTCCTCTTCCAGCTTGGCTGTCGTCCTCAAGAAGGTATTGCAGATGCTGAAGAACGACAGAGGCTTCAATTCCCTTATTCCTTGTAGCCATGAGCATACAGGGACAAAGGTCACCTGGAGTTGTCTGGTACAATGTTGACTTGCTAGTTCCAGCCTAGGAACTCTGTCCCAGGTAAGCAGCACCCTTCAGAGACAGGTGCTGGGTGGGAGCACCTTGCCACAGGGTTGTGACTGGCCTCTCTCCAAATTCTGTCCCAGCACATCACTGTCCCAACACTGACTCCTGGAAGTTCTCCTTTAGTAAGCGGGAGGACACTCTCTTAGTGGAACATCAATGCTCTTCTGAGTAGGGCAGGCAGCACTAACTCCTTTTATTTCTCAAGCCTCTTCACAGGCCTTCTGCAGTCTCCCAGCTGAAGCTGGGTGTCAAAGCCACACAGGTTTGGGCCTGTGCAGTGAATTTGTGTCATACCACATGAGAACAGGCCTTGTCGTGCCTGGCCTCACCCTACAGCTTTCCTCCAGTGCTCCAGCAAGCCAAACTACGGAGGCAGCTCATCCGGAGCCCAGCTCCTGCAGAGTCTTTGGACATAAGCTGCTGTATTTGCAGAAAAATCAGCCCAGCACTCCAGCTCAGAAGCAGCACAGCTGCTACAAAATACAGACTGTTTCAAAGAAGGGCATTTATTTCCTGCAAGGGTCTTCTGCCCATCACCTGTTCACAACTAGACTGCTCTTCACTCCTCTCTTCCACTCAAGCCCATAGCATCATTGTGTGATAAAACTACAAATGGCTGAGTGGATGGGATATTAAAACTAATGGAAATTAAGCTGATTTTTCCTGGCAGTATCCAATTCTCAGCTATGGCAGAGAGTAAGGAACAATAATTATTTCAGCTACTGAATAGATAGGCAGTACAGAGCTTGTGAGGATCAGGAATCCAGCAGCATATACGATAACGGGTAAACAAGAGGAAGATGCATTGACCTCCACCTGCATAAAAAGCTGTCCAGGAAAGATGGCAAAGTTCACCTTTTCTCAGGATCTGCTAGAATGGATGTCAGTGCTGATGTACTGGGCTGTCTTTTAGTGTCCTCTTCATGCAATCAACATGTTTTCCTGGGTCAAGAATTCTTTGATACTAATGGATCAGTCAGTCCAGGTCGATCACATGCCACTTCAGCTTTGTTTAGGGCTGTTGTCAAAAGTCATAAATCACAGCCCAAATTTAGTTAATTTTCACAGTTAACAGCATTTTTCTGTCCTTCAATGGACATAGTAACAGCTGAGCCATCTGCACAGTGTGTCAAAATACCTTTTCTCATCTTTACAAAATCATCAGTGTTCTCTTTTTAGCAAGAGTCTGTAAAGATTAAATACTCAAATAATTTGCTAGTCAAGATGAATTTCATGAATGTGTCTGTCAGTAGCCCCAACTCAAATACAGAGATTGCTCTTCTCAGTATACCCCTTACAACAGGAAAACTCAAGTAAAAAAACATTTTTTTGGTCCTTATCCAATAGCAATAAGGCACATTTCCCTTCCAATATAGGTAGCAAAAACTCCTTTTGGCTCAGTGATTTGAGCTAAGTTGGCATTTTACACTTCTGCTTATCAGTTTGTATAGATTTCTCCATTTGTTACATTTGTAGAGCAATTATATTTAGTAGATAAAGACTACAATGAACTTGAAAATTTTCTATTTGTGACCACAGAAGTTGCTTTCTGTTGGCTGCTTGGGCCCACCTCTGAAGCCTAGCCTGGTTAAGCACATTCAGCTGAAAACAGTCCTCTTCTGCTTGCTCCCTTTTGTCCTATAAGGGACACATACCCCCTGATCTAGTTACATCTAACCCCTTTTTAAAGACAAAACTGCTGCAGGACACTTTGAAAGTACTGAGGCTGTCAACCAGAGTCTGGATGTGGCTGATACATGGAAACCTAATATGGGAGGATATATTTCAACAAAAATAGTAGCTTTTGCGAGATAGTACTTTTCCCAAAGTTTCACCTTCTGTGTCAAGTAGCTGAAACATCCAGCTCTCTGTAGACCATAGGCACTGTCTGGTTTTCCACTGCTTTTTTTTTGTGCAGTTCTCAAAGTACTGGCCCACAGTTGTGAAAATAAAAAATAAAAAATGGACCTAGGTTTAAATAAGAGATACATTTTATTCAGGGAGGTAAATACTCATGGACAAAGCTAGTCTGGAAGCAGTGAGTACATGGTGCAGTGGTGCCCAGTGGGGTTGTGGCACAGCTGGGCTGGGGGTAGGAGAGTCACTAGTGACATACTGTGAAGGACATGGTAAGTAAGAGCTGAAGTCCCTCCCAGCTGGAAAGTAGACTGAAAGAGAAACTCTAACCTAACTATTTCCTCACAGAATATTATTAAAGAATCATTCCCAATATCATTTTACCTTAGAGTTTACTGCTTCTCCCAAAGGTGTTACAACTAAAGCTTGTTTTAAATATCGCAGCAGTAAAACACTTTCATAGAACCTTTCTGTCCCTTAGCCAGATAACTCCAGATGACTTTTTCCTGTCAAAAGGCTTGTGAAAATCTGGCTCTAAGTTAGATTTGAGTACAACCATTGCCCCAAAACTCTTATTTTAAGCTTGAGGTAATAAGCAACATGTCACAAATGGGAAAAAATATCTTGCTTATAAAAGCAAAATACATCTTTAATATGCCCTCTAAAATGCAGTAAAGAGACTCCTCCTTACACACAAAACAGTGGTAGCTCAATGCTATTCCTATGATTAGGGTGCAATAGCACCAAGATAAGTGTGTTCCTAAACATGGTATTTGCCATTCACCTTAAACCCCATTGATTGTTGCTTTCAGACATAGTTGTTTTCTATCTGGCATACATCAAAGAAAGTGACACCCACATGAACTCGAAAAGCCATTAAAATCCCACACAGTTTCCCTTCAAAGAGCATTTATGGAAATAGCAGGATCTATAAGCCATTAGAGAAAGACAAGAATAGATTCTCTTAGAATTGTTTTTCATCCTTTTCATTTGTCAAGCTCAGAGACTTGCAGGATGATTAAAAAAAAAACTGTGCTTAATGCAACATCTGAAAAAAGGTATAAATGTTGTTTACTAAGAACCTTTGAGAGAGTTTTATCTGATCTTCTGAATATCAGTATTATTTCTGTATGTAAATACATTTGTTATTTACATTGTTGGTGTGTTATTGTCGGCAAAATCAGAAAACAAAGCCAAACACATATTTCTTTGCACCAGCTGCTCATCTCAATACAATGGGGTGAAACAGAATATCCTCAGTAATGTGTCTGAGAGAGAGGATGTTTCTACATTGTGTGGCTTTGCTGGCAACTTACTAACCAGCCATGAACTGGCTCCCAGTCAGCTGCCTCCGGCCATCCTGCCCCAAGGAGAGGTATGGTCCACAACAACCTGTCCTCATTCTCCACCAAAATATAGCTGCTTGAGCTGAAATGGTTTCAAAAGCCCCTTCAACTTGAAAGGAGGGCAGATTTGTGTTTTCTTCTGCAGTTCTTCCGCATGGGAGGTACTTTGCTAAATTAATCTGCTAGCAAGGTAACTGTTAAATAAAATCTGTGAAATGCCACTTATACTTTCTAAACTTCACAGAGAACTCTCATGTGGTTATTTACTTCTGACCTCAACACAGTGAGCTCCTTGAGACCAACTTTTTAGCCTAAAATAAAGCCTAGTCCATTGTAAGCAAAAGAAAAATAGCAAAGCCTGAAGTCATTCTTCATTCCTTAGATACTCATTCCCCTATCAACCTCTGTAGGAATGAGTCCATGAGGCCATGAGCTGGGTATGCGGAAGCCCCAAGAAAACTTGTTCTTCTTTCCTCACCTGATCATTCATATCGACCCAAAATCAGGAAAAGAGCTTTAATCAGGCAATTAGCAGTCCTCTGGCACATCTGCCACATACACATCTTCGATAGCCCAGGTTAGCCCCACAGGGCACCCAGTCATGGGACTTCACTGCAGTTGGCAGGGTGAGGAATGCTTACACAGCATATTGACTCCAAATAGAGCTGACTGAGACAGTTCAGTGGAAATGTTTGTTCACCTAAAAAAAGAAGTTTCAGATGAAAGGAAACTGTTCACAAATTAAATCAAATTTGTTAAAGTTTCACACACACCTCCCAGTTTTCCCTCCTGTGGAAAGCTTTGGGGAAACTAAGGGAAATTGTTCTGTTATCTTATGAAGCAAGATTTGCTAAATACCACTGACCCATATTAATGTTGCAAGAATAAAAACCATCCTGCATGAAAGAAAACATTTTGTTTTGAGCTGGACAAAGTGTTTCATTGAATCTTAAACACATTTTACGCAAGGCCCCTTTCTGTGACAAATCTAAAGCATTTTCATGCTGACTTGACACAAAATTGCTTATTTTTTTGCACTGTTCCAAGGACCTGGGATTCTATCTAGCAACCAGGAAACATTGAAATAATTACTGTTTTTGAGATGGCTTGGAGCTACTTCTCATACTTCAAGAAATCCCCTTGTAATAAAAACTGCTGCCAGGCAAATTTCATCAGGCTGCATTAGGAGAACTTGGGATGAATTTTGAGTATGCTCGGGTCAGATTTCAAGTTCAATCTGACAAGCCTGTGGCTGTAAACTAGCAGGAACTGTCAGCTTTGAATATATTTCCATTTGGGCTGTTCAGAGTGTTGGGTCCTGTTATTCAGACACAGATTGGCAGAACTGAAGTCACAAGGACTGAAATTTGATTTAAAACCTGAAGTTAGTTTTCACATTTCCCCAAACTGAACTCCCTGTGGTATGACCGTATGGAAATAAATATGTTAAATGTTTCTCCCTAAAGAGAGAAAACTCCATTGAAATAAGGCCTCTCAGCATGACACTTCTATCATTTAGTTCTCCTTTTATATGTAGGTCATATTAAAATACAGATCTACATCATTTTGAAAACATCACAACCTCCCCCTGGGTAGCATCACTGATTCGAGTGGCACCTCTAGGTATAAAGCACAAAAAGCTCTTTGTGAGATGTTGGCTACACAGACACATTGTGAAAGGTCTGAAAATGGTCCAGAACACTGTCAACATTTTCAGTTTCAGAAGCTTCCTTTAGCCGTTAGTCTTGCTCCTATTTTCCTAATGCAGACTAACATCCTATAGAAACAATGAAGATTGTGCATGAGTATAGATTAGGTAAAATTAGAGAAAAAGACCTAGGTACACGTGTGGGAAAAAACCTAAACAATGTGTTGCTCTGTTCAGCACAGCTCAGCAAATAGCTGATTTTTCAGATTTATAATTGGGAAAAAAAAGAAAAAGGAGAAAATTAATTCAACTGATAGCATATGGAAAATATTCAGGGATTTTTGTCAAGTAACTGAAAATCCATTTACTTTTGTTTTGGGCAAAAGCTATATTATGGGGCCTATATAAACCTTGTTTGATTTAATCCTTTTAAAATGCAATCATTAAGATAGAATTAGTTTTTAAATTAAAGCTGTACTTCAGAATGCACATTAGAATCTTTAATTAAAAAATACCGGAAGGAAATTCACCCATTTTGTCCCCTAATTCACAGTTTAAAATAAACTGGCTTGTTGTTTTGTTGTTGGTGTTGTTTTATGTTGTTTTCCCCCCCTCTCCAAATTCACAATAATTGAAAAATGGCTTTGCTGATCATATGTTAAAAAAACCAACATCCCATACAATAAATTTTCTTTGATTGTTTAAATACATTTAATCAAATAGTTGTGGCTAATTTGAAGTGTCCTCACCCAGCATTCAGATATGTTTGATTTATTTTTTTTTTACCATAAAGGTTTCAGATGTCCTAAGGGCCCAGCTGAACTCTCTATGGTCTGTCATAAATTATGGGTCAGATGGAAAATGGCAAGATAACAAATACCTTATATTTCACCAAGAAGAGAAATACAGACTGCAGAGGAGCAAAGCTCAGATCCCAGACAGAGGGTTCCTGCTGAGCAGGACCTGCACACGTGAGGTGACAGCAGACTGGACCTGAGGCACCCAGGGCAGCAGAAGCTGGCAAGGCCACCCAGAAGTGCTCAGGGGAGAAGTGACACCTGCACCTGCACCTGCACAGCGTTTTCCCCACCTGCAAGGAGGAGCACAGGAAGGCAGGGTGGGGCTGGGGATGGCAGAGGAGCTTGGCACCACCTGGTGCTGCACCTGCGGAAGGACAGAAGCCACCTCAAGCTCTCTTGTCACAGCTCAGCCGTGAAGATTTTCACTCTGCCCATGCTTCCTGGGTGCAGGAGTTTCCCAGGATGGCACAAGGTTCCTTCTGGAGACTTAGCCTTGTATTTACACATCCAATAGTGTGGGATGATGGGAAGCATTACCAGGCAGGATGAAGGAAGGGATTAGTGTCCCATGGCTGGATGCTGGGACTACTGCCAGAGGTGGAGCTCCACCAGCCAGTTGGCTGAAGCTTGCAGCTCCCTCCCAGCTCAAAGGGGCAATCCTGGACCCCAGAGGGGCCAGCATTCCAGCTAATGTTGAGTTAACAGTGTAGGAGAGCTGGTCCCTCTCCTCAGTCCTTAGACTGGCTCTCTGCTCTGCAGCTGAGACCTGCTGCTGCTGGAGGCTGCACGCACCCATGGTTTCCTTGGGTGGCACTGTCATACTTTGTCCCAGGCACTGGCCTCTTGTGCAGACACAAGGACTCATGGATTATGGACATGGAGTTGGGCTGACATGTGTGAGTCTGTGCTCAGTTCCCAAGGTAAAAAGCTCTCGGTGTCTGAAATCACAGAATTCACAGCACATGGTGTGCGCAAAGTGACATTGTGACTGTCTGCCCACAGCATCCATTTTCAGATATTTTCAGAGGCTGAACAAGTCCAGAAAGTTAAACAAACAAACAAACAAAACAAAAACAAAAAAAACCAAAACCAAACCCACAAAAACCCCCAAACCCCAAAGCAACAACAACAAGAAGAAACAACCCAAAACAAAGCAAAAAACCCCCACCAAACCAAAAAACCCACTTTAAAAAAATAGCCAAAAATCCATTTAGATGATACTGTCTTGCAAAATAAGATGAAATGTCACATGTTACAACAGCTGATATGGCTATGTAGGAACTTGTAAATTCAGTTCATGGCCTCAAGGAGCAACGAAAAGGGCCATGAGGTGAAAAATGGGGCTTTCTAAGTTTTTTTCTTAGCATGGTCCAGTAATTCATGCGCAGTTAAGATGTGCAGCACATGTTTCTAATTCACTTAGGTGTCAATCAGAAATAATTGCAGCAGTCAATGAAGCTATGCCTGTTAAAGAGATAAAGAAGAGAATAGCTCTCCAAGTCTCTCCAGCTTACTATTACTGACAGTATTGCAGACTCAGTGCATTTTTAGAAACACAAGCTTTGTCACATAGCTGCAATAGTTGGAATAATTTTGCATTTTTAAATTTCTTTTTATGAAACAAAATCTTGCATTCTAAAAATGAAACTTCCCTTGACTTCTTTCCACTGATAGTGCTCCCATACCAGAGAAAGCAGCTCTCTGAGTCTAGTAAAACTGTTGTCTAGCCTGATTCCATATTTACTAATTTAATTTGGGAGGGTCTGGAAGAAACACTCTTGGATGTGATCACTAGTCCCCAGGGAAAAGCCCTCCCTGACAGAGCAAATGTGTCTATTTTCAAGCAGTTCATGGCCTCTGTGATCTCTGGTTCTATGTGGGCTTAATTTGATGCAGAATATGCAACTACACAGTCTTTTTAGGATCCAGTGTGACTTATTTAAACAGGAACCATTATTAATACATGTCAGGATACATGTACTGTAGTAAGTCAAACGGACAAAACAGAGGAGTTACTGCAGGCACTACTGCCCTGCAAAAAAAACCAAAACAACACTTATTCATCAGCATACCCTGGTGAGGCCTTTTAAATTTGGCTTAGCATGATAAGATGGATGTGTAATTGAACTGACAGGTTCAATGTGAAGGAGCAGTTGATTCTGAAACTTGAGGAAAACTGTATGCAACACAGACACACAGACCACTCTCAACCGAGGAAACAATATTCATGTAAAACAGCTTTTCCTCCCACACTCACAAAATGTTCATGGCCTTAAATTGTTTTCTTTTTTTTTTT